>VZTI01000215.1:104960-215263 GCA_013397865.1 Struthidea cinerea
TTTTTTTTTTTTTTTGTTCCTCTATCTTGGTAACTGGGAAATTAATGCTGAGTGGATGCTGGACTCAGAAAACAAATGTTGTACATAATTCTATTTTGAATTAAAGTGGCACCATACTAGTGTGTATATCATTACTGATATTCTCTTGGGCCCTGTAGAGTACATATATCAATGTTCTGGACTGCAAACCCCTTTACTGGGATACTAGAAAGCAGTAATAGGCAATATATGAAAATGATGAAGTGGAAACTGGCTTTTCTTAGTCTTGTAGCCACTCCTGTTCTGAGTAAGTAGCTATTACACCAAAGAAATCACTGCTCTGCAAAGCTGAATTTGTGAAATCCTCACAGTGGTTTTTTCTTTTCCTGAAAATCTATTCAAACCACTTATTTGAGGTTTGCAGAGGAAGTCTGCAAAACTATTAGGAGTTTGTTCAAGGTTATGGATTTCCATCTGATTTCTGAATTGTCCTTGTCATAAGCTTTTCTTTCATCTGGGCACCTGCTATACGCAAGGTGAGTTTGGTGCTTATTGCCCCTTTCAAAGGATGGACTAAAGCCATGGTGTTGGCTTTGATGTAGAAACAACAGCCAGCTGTTCTGCTCCTCTTTTCCAAGGACTTCATGTGAAATGAAACTGCATATGAGGAGGATAACGGATTCAAGGAAAAGAAGTCAGGGAACTTCTTAACATAGTAAAGCAGAGAGATGCAGAGACAGAAAATGCTAAATGAGAAAGAAAATAATGCGTCCAAAAAAAGGTTTCTCTGTAAAGGCTGATGGCATAACCAGAGGAAGCCAGTATGCATTTGTGACTGAAACTTGTGTATTGTTTGTAAGTTGTGTTTTGTCTGACTTCTGGTGCATTGCCACTTCAGATGAAGAAAAAAGGTTCTAACTTTCACGTGGGTTCTTGGGAGCAAAACCCTGGTTCTTCAGAGATGAATAAATATCTCAGGATTACTTTTATATATTTATGTGCATATACACAAACGCAGATGTGTGTTGTTGTTGGGTCTGGGAATTATTTTTGTCCCTCAAGTTTTAAATACTTAATCTGTGAACAAAAGTCTTCTCTGGAGCCAAATGTTTTTGTTTTTTTTCATATTGATGAGCTATACCTCATAACTGTCTGGCAGAGCTAAAGTGCAGTTGTTTACTGTGCTTGTATTTCATTTCTGATCTGAGCCAAAGTGCTGAACCATAACAAATCTACAATGCAGAACATTTCTTTATAAAGATTGAGCACAGTAATTTTACAAACTGGAATAGAGTTTATTTAACAAAGTGCTGGGAAAAAAAAAAAGAAATTCATCAGCTTTATTCCCATCCTACTGCTGGATGGTTTCCAGCCTTCACAGAGTGGGGTTCCAGCTCTTGAATTCTGTATTAAAGCTTCAACAGGCTCCTGTTGTGCTCTGTAGTGACCACCAACAATTACAGTTCTCCTTCTGTGAACCTGATGCATTATGTAGAGTTTTAAAAGCTGTATTGACAAACATGTAGTTGAGATAATTAGCCTCTGGAGGCTTCACTGAGAGACGTGAGAAAGCAGCTGTCTGGTACTGTAAGGAAGCAGGGTCCTTTGCAGCAACAGTGATGTAGGGCTGAAGGTCAATTCCTTTGAGATGACATGAGATGTGTAATTTCATTTTTTTGTCTTTTATAGACTACTTGCTGATGGAAATGTGAATTTTTGATGGACTCTGCAGAACGTGATGGAGGATGGACTTTCCCAGTAGTGGGAACAGCAATATTTGCTGATGCATTTCTTTGGTTAGCTCTGGGCCATTAATAACAGTGAGTGGTACTTGAAAACACAAGCAAAAAGATCTTTTTAGATGGGGACAGTTTGATGGGAGTGAGAGAAAGAAGAAAACATTTTTCTGTGTGCTGTTGCATCTTCGGAAGAAGGGCAGGATCCATTTGCTATGTGAAAATAAGGTCGTAGTGTGCAACATGGCAAAACATTGCTTCCAGCTTTTTTAACTAGATTGCTTTTCAGTGTATAGAGTCTGACATGGCTTGTTCTTGTCCATCCATGCACATGAATGTCTTTTTAGAAAAGAATAAAAATGCCTGTCAGCAGCTGGAGTATTCCAGGGGTCCCATTTCAGCAGTGCCACCAAAAAAACCTTGTGAAATATGGGAGCGAAGCTTGCTCATCTATAGCTTTGCCTATGGGTAGGATAACCTTTCCATTATGATTTTTTTCATTATTTTTGATTGAAAATTTAGAACTGTAGTGATATTTATGCTGGTTATAACTTGTTTCTGTAAGCATTTTGCATCTATTCTTGGGTATTTTATACTGAAACATGAAAACTGAAAGGGAGAACTTGCAAAAAACATAGATGGCTGAACCAGAGTTTGAGTAGTCAGCTTGCTTGAAACACTGAAAAAATGTATAGGAAGCATTAAAGCTGATTTTACAACTTTCCAGCTTGGTTTCACAGTTTATACTAGTTTTATTTTTAAACCTTGACAGAATTATTACTGCTTGTTATAATTATTGTTTAAGAATAAATATTCCAAAATGTTATTGGATGTGAGAGGAGAAAAAAAGAAAAAGTTCCACAGCAATTTCCAGGAGAACTTTTATTTAAATAACAATTTTAATAGTGTATCCTAGAACTTATTCTTGACTGGGACCGCACTAAAGTGCATGGGAGGACAAATAATTTTTAGCTCTGAACAAGTTTCAATTTGGACTCATGCCTGTTGCATTTTCAAAGTGCAGAGTGTGGGATATGTGAAAAGAATTTGGATGCAGGAGTGCAGGAGAGCACCATATCTGTGCTTTGGAAGGAGCAGTTGTATTCCATAAGGTGCAGTTTTTTAAATTGGTGATTGAAATCTGAGCACTGAATTCCTTTACTGAGCTTTCAGGTTTCCAGAAAAGTGTTTTGGTTTTCTCTTCCTATGTTTTTGTGCTTGCAAACAAAAAGAGCTGCCTGCCTGCCTCTGAGAAGTAGATGAGAAACAATTTTTTGTCTGGTTTTTTTTTTGATTGGTGAATGAAATTCTGTCAAAAGTCAACTAAGAATCTGGAAAACAGAAGAATTCCTCCCTCATCTTTTTTGATTTGTTTTAGGACCTGTTTATTACAGGGTGACAACAAGTAAGCCATTCATGTTTCCACAAATTATATAGGATTTTTTTCCCTATAATTGACCCTTTTAATCTAAAATATAGGTGTCTGTACAGTGACTGTAAAAAAATCCATTTCTGATGTGTTACATGTGCTTGCCCAGACTCTAAAGCCCTTGCTTTTAAATACAAACTAGCAATTGTAGATTATAATCTGTATATATGTGTGCATGTATGCTTTCTTTCAATATGGAAATAAAACTCTGACTGCTCTTGCCATGTGTTGCCTTGGTGGCTGGCAGCCTCCTGGCTAATCAGGGTAAGATTGGGATGGTCAGGGGGTGAGCTGGGCCCAGGCTAGCATTACTTCACGGTGTAGTGGTTTAACTTTAGATTTTAATACATACTTACTTTTTCGTGAGATAAAAATTAGGAGAACGCAGAAGCAGGTACAACTTACAGACTATTAATGAGTTTATTAACAGATTTAAAAGACAGAAGGAAAAAACTTGCTGTGGTGTGGTACATTTTCTTCTATGAATCTCACAGTTTTTTCACACTGCAAGCCATAGATCATCACATGGGGTTATTAAAGATGAATTATGTTGCCTTAAACACGAAGGTTTATTTCTTGCCCCTAGTCTCTTAAAAGCTTTTTATTTTTCTTTGCTTTTAAGCAGCTTGGCATGGGCACTTTACAGCCTTCACGGGCTACACGTGAATGTCCATCCTCCCATGTACTATAAATGGTTTAAAGAAATGCACAGTTCGATATTACAGTTCCTTACCACGGCATGATAGAGATATTTTAAACTGCGCGCGCGACAACGCGGCACCGCCCTTTCTTTTCTTCTGAAGCCATCTTAGCTCCGTCCCATGTGATGTGACTCACTTTTTGTTGGGCTCTGAAAATCACCATGACACCGCTTGGCTCCACGGTGGAGAGAGACCTCCGCTCGCTCTCTCTCTTTTGGCGCTGCTGGCCGCCCGGTATCCTCTTCGGTTCACAGCAGAAACACATCAACTGCAGGCAGGAGGCTTTTATTTGGCTCTCGCTGACTCAGCGTGGTGAAGAGAAGGTCTTGCCAGTCCCAAAAAGCCACTCAGACGTTTTCAGCCACATCTGCAGCTCAGGGACAGCTCTCCCTTAACAACCCAGGGTCCGTACCGCAGCGCTGGGAGAAGGGGAGGAGGGCAGAGACCCTGGCGGGGCCTGGAGGCCGGGGCCACCCCCCCACCTTCTGGCAGGCGAGCTGGAAGGCAAGGCCAAACTCTGCCTTCCCGTGCAGTTTAAATATGGAAATTTAGAGAAGCACAATTGGTTTAAAAGGTTGCCTGTCAATTCAGGGTCAACCCACTACAAGGGTAATGTAATAAATAACTATGATTTGTTCCTGGGAATTTTATGATTGCAGAAAAATTATAGAGTAACACTCAGTAATTTTTATTTGTTTGGGTGTGGTTTGGTTTGTTTTTTTTTTTGTTTGTTTGTTTGTTTGTTTTGTTTTTTAAACTTGATACTATTATTTTCTATCAGTAGGTGCCTGGAAAAATACTACCTGAAGACAAGAGTCTTGAATATTATTTTATTTATTGCAAGCAGAAACAGCAATATCCTCCCCAAACCTCACTGCTTCTGTATTCAAACCAGTTTAGAGCACATGGCACTGGGCAGCTGAGCCGCATGACGCAGGAAGATTGCCAGTGTGGTGTTTGCTACCCTTGCAGGTGTTCGTGCTTGCCTTCTGGAAACATGAACATCTAGCCTTGGCAAGGACTCAAATTACAGCATTTATGGTCTTGTTACTCCTGTGATTGACCCATGCTGCCCTACTTCATTAGCTGTAGCAAACCTACCCTTACCCCTTCTTGCACAAGTGAAATGATGCCGTGGTGTGGAAAGTGTGTAACAGCTGCAGCTGGGCTCTTTGGAGATGAGGCTCGGGTCTGCTCGGGTCATGTGCTTACGAAGAAAAAGAGAAAGCAAAAATCATGTCACAAATTGTGGTGGTTTCCCCTTGTATAAAGGTGACCTTGACAAGGAAGAAACCATCCTGGTTAGGGTCGAGTAGTTCTCCCTCACAATGCAGGTCCAGATGGGTGTTTTCATTGGCCCAGCATCCAGAATCTGCCAGATTTTTCTATAGCTACTGATGCAAGGCCAAGGATCTTCAGTGACTGCAGTTTCTTTTATTTAGACATTATAAGCCAGAACAAAACCTCAACCTTGTTAAATCCAACTCCTGAAGTTATTGGTTGCAGTAAAGCTTGAATATCATGGGTACCTCTGACAATTTTTCCAGTTTCTGTTTGGTAGCAGTGGGATATCTGTCTGTCTCCTTACCTGGCCATGAACTATATAGCTATAAAATGGCTATAAAGGTACTGATAAAACCCCCTATACTGTGACTTGTGTGGGATCAAGACCATAGCTGAGAGAAGTGCAATATTTACTCTAAATATTAAGTTTTCTTTTCTGAGAAAACGGTATTGTCTTAGTTAATCTGACAGGTTTTGTGACACAGATACATGAAGTCGTGTGCTGGTTTAATGAAGGCAGACAAGCTGTGGTCTTGCACAAAGTCAGTTTAAATATCTCCTTTGCCAACTTCCTGGATTCAGGCTCTCTTTTCTCCAGAGGTTCACCTCTGCCAAGTACTGTGTTTCTTTTATTGTAATGAGGTGTAAATGGGTGATAGGAGTAGAGAGGGACTGTGTTGTGCTGGATTCTGGCAGCAGAGTAACAACCAGATTGTGGTATTCTCCTTGCTGCTTAAAGATCAGCAGTTCCCTTATACATTCTTTCCACTTCAGATATTTAAGCCTATCTGTGGCATTTATAGTATATTTTGGTAGCCCGTGTGAAGTTTTCAAAAATTCACTCCAAGCTAGAGAGTTCTTTTAGTCTTCCCTCTATTTAGGGAGAATTAAAGGCAATTTCTGTGTGAGTTGTTTTTGGTTCTTCTAGCAGGAAGAAACTGGATGAACCTTTTTTTTAAATTGTGCTATTGAAAAACGTGAAAAATATGGGTGGAAGTGTGGCATTATGGAAAGCAAAGGCACAGAACTTGCTAGTGTGCATTGGAAAGCGAAATTTATTGCTAAAAGACATGGTGTAAGCTGGTTTTACTCAGATGAATAACAGGCTAGAGAGGAGTTCTCATGGGAAGGTTGTCACTGGAGGAGGAGGAGAAAGGATCTTCAGACTCCTTAGGATATTTCAGGAGAAAGGTTAAAATAAATTATGCATTTCGTTGTTTATTGTCTCAAAGAGCTCAGTAAACTTTCACCTTCTGCTGTTTTCAGCAATAACATTTCACCTTTACATCAAGGGTAGTAAATGAACTTTGTTCAGAGTGGTGTGTGAGAAAGGCACTGTCAGTGTTCAGAGTGGTGTGTGAGAAAGGCACTGTCAGAATATACAGGTATACCTGCTTATAATCGGGGTTTGCCATCATTTTCAAAGTGTACAATATGGCTAAATGAAGAAACTTCTAAACAGTGCTTGTTTTTTAGGAATCTGTGTACTGTGTTCTTGCTGCTCTCAGTCCTCGTGGTGCTGTCATGTAAATCAGTGCCTGACTGGTCTTTCTCATTTATGATACTTGCAGCAATTCATTAGCTCTGTTTTATTTAAAGGACTTCTATTTTTAGCTTTACAGTCCTTTAATGTGCTTCTTCCTGGCACTGACACGTGACTGTGAGAGAGCTCTCAGATCCAGCTTGAAAATGTGTTATCCTACAGGGAATGAATACAGTGGGAATTCATCCAGTTTGTGCAGGGACTTACACCCGATACTTGCTGCCATGTTCTATGAACCTGGACTTCTTTAGGAGTAAGTTCTATAGTGAAACCCTGCACTATGGGAATGGGTGCTAATGACTTAATAGACAGAATGGATTTTGATAGTAGATTTAGACATTCTTTCTCTTACAGGCTAGTAAGTTCATTATATAATTTTAAAAGCACACTATAATACTCTGCAATGTGGGCATCTTGCTTACAAGAGCTGCTAAGCTTCAGTGAAGAGTCTCCATTTAAGATGCTCAGTGACAGATTCTGACACAAACTAATCTTAATTATATTTGTTTACCTGTCTCCTCTGTGACTTAACTGCATTATGAAAATGTTCCTTATTTTTCTGTTAGTAGAAAGCTATCCTGTTATAGCAGACTTGCACGTGGCACTGATGAGTAAGTATCATTTAGGTAAACTAAATATATTTAGAGACACCTTTCATAGTTGTTAACATGCTATATTTAGAGAGCAGCAGCTGAGTGATGGATTTAGGTAGGGAGGTGTAGGAGAGTATGGCTGGAAATTTAAGTGAGGAGTCATCTGTAGCGGTAGCTAAGAAGGATCTTCAGTGATGGTAATGCATGTAAAATCCTCCAGAGAACATTCTCCCTGCTCTTCCCATGGTCAGGGGAGAGAAGATGGCTCTTCCGAAAGGGAGTTCACTGCCCAAGAGAGATACCAGCTTCTGCATCCCACTCCTTGGAAAAGTCTCTTTTTCTGTGTTAGCAATAGATCAAGCTAAAGGGGACAAGCATCACTAAACCAAAGATTGCTTTTCTGAATACCTCCCACAAGCTCTCTGAGGGCAATGTTCAAGTGAAATATGTAAGAAGCACTGAGGATTTCTAGGAGCTGTCTGCTCTATCTGGGTTTGGTTGGATTTCAGAAGAGAGAGCAAACAGTGCAGTGGAAATGTGCAGATATGAGATCTAGCGGGGAAAAAGAATGGCATAAAAAAAATTATTCCTTTTTTGTGAGGCTGTCTGTCTTGTCTGTAACATCCTTTTCCATATTGCTAATGTGTCTGAGAATGTTCGACAGCATCGAAAACCTGGGTTATTTTAAAAAAAAAATCCTTAAGGAGTTTAAAATTCATTGTCTGTTTAAAAAGCCCAAGCATAGGGAAGGAGAAGGAGGGGAGTGGTGGATGTATGTGGATGCTGGAAGTAGGATTGCAGAAAGGGCATCTCTGTGTGTCAGGCTTCTGAAGAGGAACCTCGGCTGAGGTGAGTGGTGATTGATTTAGATGAGCATTTGCTAAGAGAAATGGTACAGCAAGGGGTGATGGTACATTTAACTGGGCTGGATCATGGCTTTCAGGATTACTTTGTTACCTCTGTTTTCACATAAACTTTTAGTACTTCTTACCTTTGCTTATGATCATTGGTTGCCTCTTCAGTAAATGCAGTGCATCTTTGCAGCCCTCTTAGTTCAGATAAATAAGTTTCTAGTTTTCTGTCTGAGACCAGATCACTTCACACTTACGTGTGTTCACATTTCCCAAGAAGGCGGAGTCAGCAGCAGCAAGTGTAATTGGGTAATATTTTTGTATAAATTGATTTGCTTTTCAGTTTCAAAGAGGTACCAAAACAACTTTAGTAAAGAAGCCCTTCAGAATCACATTAGATTTCATAAGAATATAACATCTCTGCAATCCGTTCTTTAGTGGTAACTCAGATCTTGTGAAACATTTTTATGACACAATTATTTTTTCTTTTTTTTAAATTTTATTTTAGAATTTTGTTTTAAATGTACATTTTTTTCTTCAGTTAGAGAGCATTGAGCATACTCTTGAAACTGGTCTATTCCTGACCAGTGCATTCTGTCCAATGGTAAATCAGAATCAGAGATGGAAATGGCTTCTATCCAGTACCTGCTTTTTCCCCCAAGATGGGAACAGCTGCTTGAGCAGGGAACCTCCCTGCTGAAAGCCAAATGTCAACCCCTTTAGCACTGTTTGACAGGGATTTGGCAGCTACAGCCATCAGTGGGACCTGCAGAGTAGGTAGCGGGCAAGGAAGGTGAGAAATGTTGCCCCCTGGTCCCCAGTGACATGAAGAACAGGGTGTGTAGGCAAAGATGAGGCCCCTGGTTCCTGAGGGGAGGATGAACTGTGGGGAAGATGCTGCTTCCTGTGCTGCTAGAATTGTGAGCATACAGATTTGAAGGGGCAAAAGAAAAAAAATCCCAAATACTGTTAAAAGGAAAAAGTAGGTGTACTGTCACATAGTACGTAGCCCTCTACCTCTTGATCTTTCAGCATAGCTAGAGATTTTATTCCCTACTTCATGCAATGTGCCTGGGGCTCATGGCCATGTGTTTAAATTAAGATTTCTGTGAGATGGCTCTTGCTACCACAGTGGTGCTGTCACTGAGCAGTTGCTCCCTCTGACATCTGGCTTGTCCTTTTAATTCCCAGTTTGCTCACAAGTCTCTGCCAGCTGGTGGCCTCACAGGGGAGGTATTCAGAGGTGAGGCTAATGTGCGTGGTGTGACCTGAACATGTTACTGAATGTCTCCTGGACAAAAAAATAGATGGAGGTGGTCTTTAATATGAGCAGTTGTGCTACTTTGCAGCTGAGGCAGTTGGGCGGCCATGGTGCCTCTGGTGGTGAGGACAGATGAGGTAATCTGCTTATTTAATAATTTCTCACCAGAAATTTGGAAACTGGAAAGCAGCAAGTAGCTGATCACATGGATGCTTAGAACAAAGAAATATTAGAGTCTGCAAGTCCAAATATACTGATGAACTAAATGGCTTTCTCTCTGTAAAAAGCAAAAAAAAAAAAGAGAAAACAAAGAAAAAAGGTAAAATAAAATTTTGGTATTGCTGATAGATGTTGTATCTCTGTCACTACAAGGTGTCTGTATGGGGAAAATATACTTAGAAGAATTTATGCTCTTCATCATTCCAGTCCAAAGAGCTATTAGTTTTCTGCAGCCTTCATAGCAGTAGCAGTATTTCAATGTTTCAGATGTACTTTTTCTTCCATCACATGCCATCCAGTGCCAGATTTACAACCTATGCCAATGCAAGTGACTAGGTACTGTTGATTCTCACTTCCTCCCAAAATGTATATCCTAAATTTGCCTTCTGAAAAATCTTGGTGTTACAACTAAATACATAGAAACAATAGATGTTAAAGGAGCACTTTATACCTGGGGGAACCACTTAGCTCACCTATTTATTTGGGGGTTATGCTCTGTAGTGTTTCCTAGCTGAAGCAGGCAGACATTTAGTGTGTTCCACATTCAGATGTGCAAATAGTTCCTCCAGCAAGAGGAGGAAGCCAGGTTTGGTATAATCCAATTTACCTGGTGGATTTAGTTGGGTTGTTTTTTTCTTTTTCAAAAAAATACATAAACAACTTAAACAAGAGATGTCTGGGGATAGGTGTTCTCCATAGTATATTGTAGTGTTTCATGGATTTAATAAAGCTGTTATCTGAGAAAAACAGACACAGAGGTTTCTCCTTAGCAAATCAGCATTTTGTATGCACAGCATTTCCTTCAAAGATCAGTTTTTTCAATTACCATCAGTTTCAAAACAGATCTAAAGGACATAATTCATCAGGGTAAGTCTTTGTTTGTCTATATGGGCAAACAAAAATAAAAATGTGCCTCATTTTACTTTGTGGGGTGTTCTGTGGGCAGAAATGAACCAGCAGTGTCTTTGGGACCTGTGAGCTCAGTCATTTGATCAGTGGGAAAAGGTACTCACGGATGTTAAACCTTCAGGCATCCCTGCACTCCATTTGTAACTTCTCTATTAATGAATTTGCCATGATTAGACAATTTCAATTTGCTAGAAGGAAAAAAATTGGGCTACAATTTCTAGGAAGATATTGTATCATGCTGGTGACTTTCACTACAGTGAAAAGCCCTGCATCAGGCTGCTGGGCTGTCAGAGGTCTTTTGAGGCTAGATGTGCCAACAAGGAAAACATATAATGAGAGATGAAATGACTAGTGTAGTTTCTTGAAGGAGCTCAATTTCCTTTTCTGAAAAGAAATTTTCTTCTGTATTTGAAATACTATTGCAGCATAGCTATTTGGCAGCTTGGCTTGTTCTCGTATTATGAGAATGATGCTAATAATTCCTATTGACTGCTGTGACCTCTGCTGGAGGGAAAAGAGTCCATTTCCTTGTAGCCCTTCCTCTCACAGCCTGGTAACATATTCTTAATTTATTTATTTACTACCTGTTTGTTCCCTGCAGCAAATTTCCCTGTCTGCCAGGTGGCTGAAGTAATTTACATTGTCATTTATCCCTTGCCATAAATGTAGTTCAAAAACAAATATCTGATGAAATTTTTGACCTAACAGGCCTTCAGTTCTATGGGTGCATGCTTTGTATTCTTTGTGGGGCTTAATTTAACTTTGCCTATGAATGTCTGTCCTAACGTTTACGTCCGCAGCTACATTTCTGTATTTGTACAACGTCTTGCTCTGAGCGTTCAGAGATGTCAATGTGTAAGTCTAGATTGCATCACCTTTCTGAGTGCGTACACTGAATCTGCAGTCAGATCTACTTAGTTTGAAGGCTGCTGTTGCAGTTCTGCCTCTGTTTAACTGGAAACTACTGACAGTGAAGCCATTTCAGAATAACAAATCTTTGGCTCCAGACTGTGAGAATAGCCACTATTATGTATTTCTCATTATTCAATGCTGCAAACATTGGCTTATATTTTGACTTTATGCTCCAGTTCACTAATTAGATTCCTCTTTAAGAAGATGCATGTTCAGTATCATCGTTTTGGAAACATTAATAGGTTTGGGTTTTTTGTTTGTTGGGTGGAGAGTTTTTTGAGGACTTTGATTTGTTTTGGGATTTGTTGTTGTTTGGGTTGGTTAGTTGCTTGGTTTTTTTCACATGGAGGACTTTTTGCTGTATCTAAAGCAGGCCTGTCATTGGCTTCATATCAAGAACTGCCTTCGCTGTGCTGTCTCTGTCCCAGAGGGGCTGTGGTGTGGAGCAGCAGTGAGCACACCTGTGCAATGTCTTTGCAGGGATTCCAAGCAGTACATTGTAGCCCTGTTGTGTCAAACAGCCCAAACTTTTTGAGCTCTGACCCAAAAAGCATGACTCAGAGTTCTGCTTGCTAGCTCTTAACAGCCTAGGAGGAGCTTACTAGAGACACACATAGGCCCACGTGGTGTTTGTTCTCTGCACATTTGTGGGCAGTGTTGTTGTGTTTTGGTTGTAAAAGCAGCCCCCTCAGATGGGGAAACAGGTCAGCAGAGTGCCAGGTTTTGGGTGTGAGTGGGAGGCTTTCAGGGAGGAATGTGAGATGGAGTTAGTTGCAGCCTTAGAGTCTGTGCGTGCTCCTTTCTTGTGGTGAAATGGCGTCTTTCTGGGCCAGCTTAGCTGCCTGTGCTGAGACACACACCCAAACCAGGTGTTGGAGTCACAGCTGTGACACTGGCACAAGAGAAAAATAGCTGGGAGGGACAAGCCACAGGATTCATGTGATGCCTTAGGTTTGTGTGTGTGGGAGGGAGGGAGCTCAGGGTTTGCTGTTTCTGTCATGTCTCTGGGGGCTGGAGAGGCACCAAGAGTTGATGCAGAATGAAGCATGAATAGAAGGATCCTAAAGAGGAAAGTTCAGGGAAAAGGAAAGGCATCTGTGGGGAATAAAGGAATTTGGGAGGAACAACAAATGTAAAAATCTAGATAAGCATCGTTTTTTTTCCCCTTCAGTTTAGCCTGTGTTCTAGTAAACAGCACGGAGGAATCAAACCCAGTATTTCAGAAGGTTAAAATGTAAACTACTGTACTGGGCAAAACCAAAATGGTTCCATAAGTGGTGTTGAAAGTCTGATTGTGTCTTGCTGTTCAGATTATTTAAAGCGGGATATCCTCATCCTTTAGTATCTTAATAGACTTTTGCTGTTCAGAGGGGCTGTGTCTGCATCTTCATCTTCTCTTGCTCCTTGCCAGGCAGATTTTAGCAGGCTTGCTTCTTCATGTCTAAAGCCTTGAAGCTTAGTGAGGGAAAGCAGCTTGAACTCTTGGAGACTGCCATGACCATGATGTTGCACTTGGAGAGGAATTTACAGACCTGAAGACTGTGGTTCTCATCTTTATTCACAGACAAGAATTGATTATAAAAGAAATTTTATGCTATTGAAATTAAAGTTATAAAAGCAATCTCCAGAAGTGGAAACAAATATAACAGTTAAAAAAAAATTAATAAATTTTGAAAAATAGATAAGTCTTAGAAATCCAAACTTCAGAATCAGTTTTGGGGTTTTTGTGATTTTTTTTTTTAATAAGACCTTTATCCTTATTCCGGGGAACAGTGGAATTTGAACACAGTGATATTTACATAGTGAAGTGGCAGTTATTACCTTTTCCTGTAAGATTGATTTAATTAATATTTCTATTATCTGGGAAAAAAAAGTCTACCTGCCTGCTTGACATCTCCTCATTCCCTCTTAAAAGCTTCTGAAGACTTTGTGACAAAAGGCAGTCTTTTAAGAATCCTAGCAACCACTTATGGATTATAAGATTCATTCTACCATGAACTTCAGTAGACTAGAAGCAATACAATGGTTGGTGAAATCAGAATGGTGATTCTTAAAATACACCACCTCCACTGCTTTTTTGGGGAGTGGGGCTCCTCCTGTAAAGCCAGTCTCCAACATTCATACTGAGACAGCACTCTTTGTGTTAAGTATTTAGTTATTCCTTCATATTCACATAAGTGCTTCCCCTTATGTAGAAATCTGAAATGCCACCGAGAGGAGGAGTCCCTTCAGCATCCATAGGAACAGACTGTGATTGCATTTCTGTAGCTGGTGAAAACCTGAAATGCTGGTGGATGCAGAAGAGTTTGGATCACCTGTTCTTAGTGTGGTACTAAGATATCTAGATGGCAGCCAGTGTGAGTTTAGTAGTGCCAGCAGTGCAACTTTAAAGTGTCTTTTAAGAGTGAAGGGTTTGCTTTTTGAAATTATTATTTGCAGTATTTTCTGTTGGTGTGTTGTGATGTTACAGACCCAGGTATGCAATCACTAAGACTACAGTGCTGCCCACTTTTCTCCAAATTACACCTCTATGGGACTAGTCCGAGAAAGAGGGAGGACTTTCTTCTTGATGGGGGATGACTGAGTTTCTGCATAATCACTGCAATATTCCTTAGTTTATGTTGTAGTTTGAAGAAATACTTCCAGAGGTCCCATCTCATCACAAGCAGTCGTGGCTATCTTGACTTTCAAAACTGCTTGTGTCTTTCCAGAATGAAGGGATAACATTCCTCATGTTTAGTTGTAGAGTTTGCATCTGTTGATTTGTGTGGTTTGGTTTTTTTGTTTTTGTTTTGTTTATTTGGTTTTTTGGTTTGGTTTGGTTTGGTGGGGTTTTTTTGTTGTTCGTGTGTTTTGTTTTGTTTATTTGTTTGGTTTTTTAAATTTTTTTTTTGTTTAGGTTTTGGTTTGGTTTTTTTTTTTTTTTCCCCTGTTTCAGGATAGATTTGGAAAGAATACAGCCTAATTTGCTTTGGTTCACCTGCCAAAAATGTTCCAGTTCGAGGCTTTCTTCTCTAGAGGGTAGGGGGAATGTTAGTGAAAAAACCTGATTGTTTAGTAATTTTCTGCCTATTAATCTGTAGAAGTCAATTCTCTTTTTAACAAAGACAGCAATCATTTATTTCATTATTTTTACAGTAGGTTCAATTTAAGCTAACCTCACTTGCCATTCCACTCCAGGAAAGTGGGCCTGAAAGATAGATTTGCCCATCCCTTCTTTAAACACCTGTCTTCTGCAATCTGGACAACTAAGTTTAATGCTTACATCGCAAGTGTTACTATGGCTTGAGTGAACTGGTACTGGACTTGCAGCTTCTAGTTAGTTACCATTGCTTTAGGGCAGGAAATCTGACATCTTCCGAAACTGAATGTTGAGCTGCAGTTTGACAGTTGGACTTGTCAGAGATAACATGTTTTAGGTCCAGTTCTCAGGCAATGACAGGTTGGTTTATGTTCTACCCCCTTACCTTATAGTGCATTAAATAAAGTTGTACTGTTGCCTTCCTTTCCTCGTAAGGTTATTTTCTGGCTTCAGCAGCAGAAAGGCCTTTTGTGGTGACTTTTAAAGAAGTATCTGCTTGAAGTTAGTTAGCTTTGTGGCATCTATTAAAACTGAGTTTCAGTTATTGACTAGCAATAATCAGCATGTCAGGAATTATGACCCTGAACCTTCAGCTGTTAGCTAGGACTTCAGCAAGCATGACATGTGATAATGAGTACTGACGGAAAAAGTAATTAGTGGTTCTTGAATTTTATTTATGAGAACGATTGCATGGAACAACCTGACTTGAACCTGCAGGCTTTCACTTTTGTTTCTATTAATACTGTTTGGTGTTTTCTTTATGTTACCTGAATCATAGCTGATGAGGGGGGGAAATCAATATCATTTGCTTGTATTGCACCAGATGTCTCAATCCCACTAATGTCTGTATTAGATTTGTTTCTATTACATTACAGCTAAAATGCAAATCAGTAGATTTGACTATAGCTTTTTTCTTTTTGATTTTTGTACTTCATTTTACTTTAAGTTGTATCTTGGATTAAATCCACTTTAACAAATACAGAAGATGTTCATTTTCCAGATAATGGGCTGTCAAACCATTTAGGCTTGGTTGTGGGTAGTGTTAAAGGAATTTTTGTGATATTTCTAATGTGGGGAAAATACGCTACATTCTGTAAGGCTGCATTTTCAACTTTATGGTAGCAAATCTGCAATAACTTTTTAATGCTGTTAAGCCATTTATATTATCTCTTGTTGGAACTGAGTAATAGATAAAACTGTCCCAATAGGAAGGCTAAGATTTTTAGCACCTGCTTCATCTTCTGTGTTTAGGCATAAAACAAATTCTGATTCTTTTTATAGCAGCATACTGGAAGAAGGGGTTTAGAGCAAATCATGTATTGTGGTGACACCTGGTATCTTTCCTCCATCATGTAGAAACAAAAAGAGCATGTTTTGACTATATGGTCTCAGTAGTGCCAAGCAGGAATGGAGAAGGAATTCAGGATGATATTCATGTTGGGGAATAAAATAAATGCATGGACTGGAAACTGAGATTTGGTTAAACTAGTTTGCTGATATGGAGGACGTATGCATATAAGGGGTGGCTTCTTAGCCTGGTTTCCGAAGGGAAAAAAAAGCTTATATAATTTTGCTTCCTGTTTCTGTGCCTGTCACACATTTTAACTCATTGTCGAATGTGTTTCAAGCTGGCCAGATGGGTGGTGATCTCAGTGGTCCTAAAATAGTCTACCGCAGCCTTTAGCCAAGAGGACCTATGATCCCTTCCCCAGCACTTGTCTCTGACCCCCTCGGGAAGCAGAGGGGCAGTAGGCGCTTGCCTGTGGCCCCAGGCAGCTGCCATGTGGCCGAGCAGCCGGTGCCCATGCGGGGCTGGATTAGCCCCAGGTTGCAGTGCTTGCTCTTGCTCTCTCTCCCCCCGCTATCAGATCAAATTAACCTTGGTAGGTGACCCCTACCAGTTTTTAGGTATTGGACTGGGGGGAGGCTGGCAGATGCACACACAGAAGGCTCCATCGCTGTTCGTGGCTGTTTGCCTGGGCTCCACCGGCAGAGGAGTGTGGATGATCTCTGCTGCTGGGGGGGCCGGCAGGTTGAGCACCTCTCCTCACTGATTCAGACCCATCCATCCCTACAAAGATGCCATGACAAGTGTGAGTGGTTTGTGACTTCACCCACTGTGGGACAGGGCATGCTGTTCGCCAGCCTGATCAGTCATCTGGGGAGGGCTGCTGCTTGCCTGGAGCCTGGATCCATGGTGCTGCAGAGAGGCTGCCACAGTTTATCTGGCTTTCTGAGTGCTTCCTTGGCAGCTCATCTAGACAGGCATCAGTGAAGTGGCCAGGAAAAGCTTTCAGCAGATTGAAGGTGACTACAGGGCTCTAGGGGCAGAGGTAAGAAGGACAGGTGTCTGAGTGGCAGGCTCCTCAGTCCTTCCAAGTAAGATGTGAAAACTTACCGAGAGCCCAGGAAAAAAATAATCCTGTTATGCAAGAAGATGGGGGACTTTTTAATAAGACCCACTTGACAAGGAACTGGTTTGGGAACTAAAATTCAAAAAGGTATAATGCAAAAAGGGGAGCCAAAACCAGCTAAAGTAACAAGGAGGGATCCCTAAAGTAGATTGATAGCAAAGGGAAGTTTGGGGAAGGTGTAAATTCACTGATGAATAGAAGAAACCAGCTAGTATATAATGGTACAGAGGCACTAAATGCTTCATTGGCCTCAGGGAAAAGCCTGTTCCCCTGCCTCTGTATTTGCCAGTATTTTTTTGGACAGCCAATATCTGGAGAGCAACAAGTTAGTGGCCACTTAAAGGAGCTGGATACATCCAGAAAAGTGGGATTGGATAGGAGCTTCTTAGGGTACTGAAAGAGCTGGAAGACATGAGACCACTACAAAAAGCCTGCAGCTGGGGGAGGTCCTCAGTGAAAGAGAAAAGCCTGAAGTGCTATCTGTCTCTAAGAAAGACAAGGAGGAGCACCAAGGTAACTATAGACTGCACAGCTTCACCTCATGGCCTGGAAAGATCATGGAGTATATTCTTATTTCCAAGCATATAAAGAACAAGAAGACAACCAGAAACAGTCAGCATGGATTTAGCAAGGGCAAATTGTGCTTGGCTTACATTATTGCTTCTTTGGCTTAAATGACTTGCTGCAGGGGTGAGGGCAAGCGGTAGATCTCTTGAATTCAGTAGTGCTTTTGTCACTGTCTTCCACAGAGGTTTCATTTGGAAGCTGAAGTGGTATGGTCTAGGCAAGTGGAATTTCAGATGGGTTGAAGGTCAGCTGCTGAAAGGTTAATGGTGCTTTACAATTGGTCCTTAACAAGCAGGGTACTCCAGGGAGTGATGCTGATGTTGACACTGTTAGAGTTTTCATCAACATCCTGGGTCATGAAGCAAGAGGTACTTTTACCGTATTTTGAGATTTACTAAATCACATTGGTAGAGCTTCAATCCAAATAGAGCACTTGGTGCAAATTAACCACGTGTTACACTGAATTGAGTAAGAGCCTTAAATGTGCCATCATTGCAAATAAGGTAAACAAGGCACGGGGCTGCACTAGAAGCAGTACCTCAAGGACTGTTTTTATTTCCTGTATTTAGTGTCTGTAAGGCTGTCTGGAATACTCCATTCAGTTTTGGAGGCACTGCACTTCAAGAGGTAGACGGAAAACTTGAAGAAGGACCATTCGGAGGTCTAGCAAAAGGTGAGAGGCTGTGGGTGTGAGGGAGAGGCTGACAGAGTTGAACTTGCATAGTTCTAGAAAAGAGGAATCTGAAGAACAGTCCAGTAGCATCCTGAAACTTCTTGAAGGGCATTTACAAAGGTCTTAAAGCTGATTTCTGTTCATTAGTGACAGATAGCAAAAAGATTTGATGGCATAAATTGTAACTTGGGTTTGAACAGTAGGGAGAAAGTTTTATCTGCAGGGACAAAGCAGCCCTGGAAGAGGTTGTGCATGGAAGTGGTTTAATCTGTCCTCAGAGGAATTTGTAACTTGTTTGGACAAAACTGTGACTGACTTCGTCTGCTGTTAGCAACAGTTCCCACCTGGGCAGAAGTTCATCCCAGCCAGCACTTCTTTGACTCTGTGAAGTCTCAGAGACACAGAGGATGTGGAGACAGTTTGGTACAAGTATGGTGCAAAAAGATGTAAAAAAACCAATTCCATTCAGCAGAATGTGTTGATGGACCACTTGGTGGTTTGTTGGGGTATTTTGTATGGTGTTGTCATCCCAGATTTCAACATCCCAGATGACTGGGAAAAGAACTTCTTCACTCTGTGTCTTTTAAAATGCTTTAAGATTATATACAAAAGGATAGTTACTCCAGTACCAATATGCACCCCATATAGAGTGCATCTCTAGTCACTGTTACCACTTAAGCTGAGATAAAGCAGCACAGTATTTTTACATCTGAGCTTTAATTGGAAAAGTTTACATTCACTTTTTAATTGGAGACATGGATACTTTTAACACAGGTAGTTTGAAAAACTGAGTGTTGCCCATGTATTCTGAGTTCGTCTTTGCTCTTTTGTCAACGTAGATTAGATAAGGGTTTAAGGTCCTGAAAGAGTGCCCCATTTGATAAGTACTGTCTGGATTCAGGGAACCTGATGGAAGCATATGTAATTCCTAGGTTGACTGCCTCTCACTGTGCGACTGCTTAGTCTCATGATCTGCTGTAAAGAGAGCTTTTTGGGTTCAACTGAATGATGGTCAATACTAGTATTTTTATATACTTTTGGAGGCTGAGGAGGTAGTCTGAAAGTAAAGTATCGCTGTCTTTTTGTCCTTGTTCATGTTTTGGATCAATCTGCACAGAGTGCTGTCTCTGTGGGGTTGCATGCTTGTAATCAAATTTTTACTGCCCTGCTTATTTTTCTTTCTAACTCCTAATATCTTCACGAAAAGCACTCTTTGTGCGCAAGAAATGGTTGGGTGTATGCCAGTACGACGTGAGCCAAATAAATAGAGATTTTCCCTTTAAAAGATTAAACAAACTGCAGAACTTCCTATCAGTTTATCAGACTTCTTATTTAATCTCATCACGATGCATGAAGTCTGTTTACTGTGGTAGCTTTTATTAGAGGTTATGCAAATCTTGTGTTAAATCCCATCAGTAATAATCAAGATTTTCTTAGCTAGGAAGTTATATTGCTTGGATTTTCTGAAGCCATTTTTTAATAGCTGGGGAGTGAGGAGTGTCTGACATACTCATTTTGAGGTGTGCCTAAACTGTAGTCACACCTTTTAAAATACCACTGAACTAGTTAGCCTGGTTGACAGTAATAATGCAGTTGGTTCAAAATCACATGCTGCTACCATTCATGTGGTTATTGTTACAGGAACGGCGTTACTCTAGAGGCTCAAGGCATACACAAGTGAGGTAGCAAGAGGCCCAATGTGCAGGCACGTGGTGTGCAGGTTTTACGGGCTCTGCACATGTAGTTTATGACCCTGGACTGGGAGGTGTGGTGTGCATGCTCTGACCAGATGCACTGTGTATCTCCATAATTCACCTGGGGACTTAGGGAAAGTTTTTTTGCTCTTGGTCTTTGCTTCTAGGATGCTGAAGGGAAACATGAAATACAGGCATACCCCATTCACAGGTGGGGTGAATCCTTGCACCATGAGACCAAAGCTGTGCCTGTCTGGGAAGTGTTTCTATCTTGGGTGTATCTGCATGAAGTATAATTACCCTTCCGAATGCAGGATTGATAGTCCTAAAATAGACTCAGGATCTGACTTGAAATTTAATTGGAAACTATAAATGTATGTGTTTAGATGTATTATTAGTGCATGATGTCTGAAGTCCCAAACAGCTGCAAAATTTGATGTTTTAAATTTTCTCTGTTTATTTTTTGAGCTATATGCCTTATGAGAGAATTTGTAATGCTGACATGGCAGCTCAGACTGCATGTTGCTAATATTCTTAATTACTCTGCTTCTGCAACCAAGAAGGATGACAGCTCATATCTATTTCAGTGGTGATTTTTTAAATTTTGGTGTAATGTCTTTATGAATCAACTTATTTTGCAAAGCTCAAAATTGTCAGATAACAGTGTTTCTGATTTGTAATGGCTTTGTTTTTAATTGTTGTTCTTGTTTGTGTAGGAAGCTGAAGGAGAGCATTGTCAAGTTTGAAAATTAGGGTTATCAATCTTCTGTAGAAGGTCTTTCTGAAAAGCTGGTTTTTTTTCAGTTTCTCATATTTCAGATGTAAACCAAAACTAAAACGTTATGTGTGCTAGTACCAAACCAGCACTGATTATCTTAACAATTGTCTGTTGAATACTGTTGTATGAACTATTAGTAAAATTGGTCCGCACATAGCAGTGGTTGCTACGACAACTTGCAAGGAAGTTGCAAGGCACACTATGCTTGATGACTATCTGTATTGAGGAAAGAAAGATATAATTTGATTTTAAGCATAGGTTTTCATGTATAAATACTTCTGAAAGATAGGCTGGTTTTCTGCTTTTCCTTTTCAATTTAACCATCCCATTGTAATTCATAAATAAGACTCAGTAATGTTATAAATGTCTAAATCACTAAAGATCTTAAGTTTTAGAAAGAAATTTGATTTGGGATCTTCTGCTACATTGAGGTGTTTGTCTGTTGGAGTATAATGATTTTACTTGTGTAGCAAAATTGTGTTATTTCTATGAACTTACGTCTAGTGCTTTAGCTTCAGATGCATGTGGCTGGTTTCAGTATTCACACATTAAAATCATGGAATTACTCTGAGTTTGAGGTTAATGATTTAAAACATCCAAATTTGCGGCTGAATAATCTGGAATGATGTAGTCAATCTTGGTTTCATGTTCTGGGTTGTATTTTGTATTTTTGAAGTGATGCACCAGTTTCAGCACTTTTCTTGGGTAGTTACTTGATGTTATCGTCTTATGAACATGGATTAAAGCTGCATATTATTAATAATTAAATCTTTACTTGGTAAGATCTTTATGCATAACATCAGCTTTTACAGTTCTCATGGTTTATGATCCTCAGGTTTTGTTGCAAGTCTCAGAAGATTCAGAGGATTGGCAGCACTGTACAGCCAGAATGCACAGAGAATAATTTTGTTCTCACTTGTGCTTGTTATCTGCCTGGCATTGTACCTAAGTGCCTGCCAAGGACAATTAACTGTAGTGAAGTCCACAGAAGGAACTGAATTTGAACCTCCTCTGACTCCTACAATGACTTTTTAGTTTTGATTAATATTTTTATCATTTAAAAAATTGGAAATAGGAGATCTCTATAGAAGATGGTCACTGCATACAATAAAATTTGTGAAGTTCAGGCTTTTCTATTGTAAACACTGGAGTAGAACTGCCTGTTGTCTACAAAAGGACTAATGAATTTCAACAAATAGAGAATTACTTTCTGATTTTATTCCTGCCCACAGCAAGGAACTAAAAGCTCTTTAAGGTCCCTTCCAACCCAAACCATTTTATGATTCTGTGATTTTCCTCAGTTCATGTCCTTTTTCATATGCGTTCCTGTGTTTGAAACTGGAGTTTGACTTATTTTACTGGGTAGAGGTTGACTGTTTTCCTGGGCTTAGTCACTTGGGTGCCCTGTGGCTTTATTTTCCCAATTTTTGCTGAATGAAGAGCAGAGGTGTAAGAAGCAACAGTCTTTGAAAACAGTGCAGACAAGATCTGGAGGATAAGAATGCAGAGATGAAAACAACAGGTTTTAAGCACACGAGAGGAACTGGGTTGCTGCATGATGACTTCTACAAGACAGCAATACAAAAACATGTATTCATACTTTCCTGTCTCTTCCTTGGGTTACACACATCAGCGTTGCCTGACTTAGCAGTTGTTACTAATGCCACCTAATATATTTTACACACGTGATATTGAGTGCATGTATGCAGAAATTCACAAGTTTCTGTAGATTGTAAGTCTGTAGTAATATTAAAGCACATTTTAAACTGTTTAGAAAATGGTTTTTTTTCACCCTACAAAAAGAGGCAAAAAAATCTTCCTTCTTTTGTCTTGTCTAATTTAGATATTTTACCTTTCCTTCCTTCATTAATCCTTAGGAGCATGGAAAAAACTAATTATTTCAGTGAGCTAATTCTGACTAAATCCTGCGATGCAGAACAGCATATGAAACTGCTTGTGCCCTTCTATTACACAGGCCTGCAAGAGAAAAGGAAAAAAAAGGGAGCATATATATCATGGATTATATTTTGCTTCAGGCATTTTCTGACCTAGTGTATTATGATTTGGCAGTTACATAAAAAAATTAAAAGCTATTTGGGTTCTTACCAAATACATTTTCTAAAAATAGAAAACACCAGTAATTCAGGCTGTAGAATAGCTTTGGATGGATGATTATTCTGAAGATTTTAATAGTCCAATAAGAACCTAATCTAATTACATGTTAAAATGAAGTTAAAATATTTTCCAAATAGATTACAGAAAGGAAATTGCATTTGTCAGTGCAACAACACCCTTCCTTCTCAGTGAGCACACACATTTAGAACCTATATATTTTTGACGAAACAAATGTGTCCCAAAGGAAATAGATATAACCAGATGATGATGATATCCATGTTGCCCACTTAACGAGAGGATCACCAACTGCAATGCAAAGTCTTGTTGGAGTAGCTGTAAGGGCCAGTTACCACTTTGTTTCCCAGTTACAGCTTCTGCAAGACTTTTAATGGGTTCAAGGCAAGTCCTGATTGGATTGAAAGGTGACCTATCACAAATAGGGCTACATTCGGGACAGTTGCAGGAACATTGGCTGGTCCCTTTGAGCTCTCAGTGTGAGGTTGAGAGTGACCCCAGAGTCCCTTTTGCTGGGTGATGGAGCCTCCAAAGCAATTTGGTGCCTTGAAGCAGACTTGAAGGACAAAGGGCTGCAAGAGCTGTCTGGGATTAGTCCCATCATCCTTTCAGACCCTAAATGAAGAGTACTGCAAACAGCAATTCAGGTCAGAGCTTTTTGGTTACAAGATATGTCTAGATACAGCAATCTGACTTTCAAATGGGTGTGACCTCCTTGAACTTGTCACTTCTTGGGCAATTAGAGGTCAGTACCTGAAGCCCCCACTCCTGACCTACGGGAAGAGGTGAGCATACTTGCTGGCCATTCAGCCAGCAAATAATAAATAATATTTATTGTTTAAATATACTATTTGTATAAGATAAGTGATTCTACAATCAGAAAGGGACTAAATGAGATACTTGGGTAGGATTAGGCCATCAGTTTTGCTCTCTCCATATATTGCTGTCTCCACATCTCTCCAAGTATACTCATAAAATAAACATTCATGCCTATCAAGAACTGAGTTCTGCAAGATTTTATTTTGAATATGGAAAAAAAAAAAGCCTAAGCTTTTCTCCCATCTGAATATGAAGTACAAGTTAGGAAAAGGTGGGGGAAGAAACTACAGCAAGAAGGAGTGCAACCATCCCCCTGCATTTGCATAACACTCTCCTGATCCTTTGCTTCTGATTTAATTTTGTGTTATTACTCTTTGGATAGCATGTTATAGTTTACACAGTGGGAATGAAAACTTGTTTTGTTCTGTGCCTGAAATGGCCTAAGGGTGTGCTTTGACAAGATGCTGAGAATTGCTGATCCACATTCAGCAGGTGCAGGTGGAGCTGGTTTGGTGCTTTCATCATGCTCAGCGCTGGCTCAGCACCCAAAATGCCATCAACACCAGAGGACTTTTGATGAATGAATTTATGAATTTCTCTGATATCCATGTTCTGAAGGTATCATGAGAAGAACTGCTGAAATTGAGTGTGTGCGTTTCAGGCAGGGAGATGTGAGGGCAGGAAGGGAGATGGGAATAGTTCTCTTCAGGTGCCCAAATTTTTCCATTAAGAAAATGGTAGTTTAAAAGATCTGCAGCCCTGATGGATTGATTAAATGCACTATATTACAATGTTCTTTAAATACTAAGGTAAGAAATAGCCTTTTCTCCATGCTTTATGCATAATATTTCAAAATGGATCTTGGAGAGAAACACATTTTTCTGAAAATTTTCTTTTTTTTGTTGTTTATCTTCCCTCTGTCCTGGAAAATAAAATGGGAATGAGAACACAATTAACTTTCTGTTCATTTTTTTCTTTTTCCATTTTACCAATGTTCTAAGTTTTTGGCTACTAAAATGACATCTGTGGCCCAAAAAACTAGAGAAAAAAGAGGAGAATTTTGGAACAGAAAGAAAGGGGAAGCCTTTCTTTGCCTCATGTGACCAAAGCAAAAATACAACTTTCTAATATTCAGTGATTAACTAGAAGTTTTTCTTAAAGCTGCTTGTGTAGGATCTACCTTTTTCTTTAAAGTTCCAAAAATTTAAGATGAGGGAATGAGATAGAAGATTCAAAGAGGATCTTCCAGCCTGTGATTTTGTGCCTTCGTCTAAATTTATAGTTATGCATTTGTAGGCTTTATAGTACTAAAAATTTTTATGTTTGTTTCAGTTAAATCCTTTCCAAAAAACCCCTGTAGAATAGATGACCTTTTCTGAGTTAGTAATATTTTTGGGAGGGTAACTTTCTGTATGCAAGTCATGTAGATAGATAGAGTGTTGCCAATGTCACCATGAAGGTACATTTTACCATTGATTAAAAAACCCTAAGAAATCTATTATCTACACTGTACTTGATTGATAAGCCTACTGTATTGCTTCTATTCAGCATATACCAAAGGTATAGCAATAGGTGTATTAATATAGCAAAATAATTTTATTAATACTAATTTTAAAAATGTTTTCACACTATCTGTCAATGAGTGTCATTAATCTTAACATCTAAATACTCAAGTGTCTGTATTACTTATTAGTCTGTTCTCATGTTTTGATTTACCTATGCAGAAGAATTAGTAATTTAACCAAGTACCTTTATTAAGGAATAAGGAGTCAGAGTATGTCAGTGTAGAAAAAAGCTGAATGGAGTAGTGGAATTATCAAAAAATACTGGCATCTGTTGTTTTATTTTAGCCATACTTGTGTTCTGAAAATTTTGTTGTTTCAATTTTTTTAAAGAAGTAAGATACCACAGTTAACCTACTGGCACCTAAATTGTGTGCCATCAAAGCTGCACTTATTCTTTTCCCATGCCTTTGTGAAGAACGGACTCACCTTGTGTGGTTAACAGTCTGGTTTGGGCTAGGTCTTTGCTTTTCCTAATGGCATGTATCACCTTTGACATTCCTTTTGTGTTAGAAATTTGCTGCCTCCCAACTGCTGCAAGTAGCTCAGGAGCTGCTGTAAAGGGCAGTTCTCTGCCTGTGGCCCAGCGAGTGTGCTGGTGGGAAACCTTGTGCGTACTCTGCTCAGTGGAGTAGTTTCTGCATCACCAATCAAGCCTAGCCCCTTGGTGATTCCATTTTATTGCAGAATTCAGAAGTACACATTTATGTCCATTTTTAGTAGGGCTCTCAACGGTGACCAAGATGTCTGTTCTGCCACAGGAGAGGTGCCTGAGGAGGTTGATTTCTTTTGGTGAAGGAAGGACTTTGGACACAGCCATAACTGGCAAAGTGGCTGAAGAATGTCCTTTCTCTCCAATGCAAACTTCAGCTTCTTGGGAAAGGGTTTCAAGAAGGTATTTTCCTTGAAAAGGGAGAGAGCAGTGAAAAAATGTCCATGAGTTTAAGGTTGGTATTCTTTCTCGGTCTCTTCTGACAGATGTTCCTGCTGTCATCCATAGCCAAGTGTTTAGCAGAATTGCTGACTGCAGATCCAAGAAACATCTTTAAAAGCACCCACCGAGATATTTTAAAATTATCTGGGGCTGGGGAATAAAACAAGAGAAGTTCACAGATAATACAAGATTCTATTTATTCTAATCGGAATCAATCATGAATGGATCCAGATTAGAATAAAGTAGTAAATAAAGCAAATATGTTCATATTCATGTGGAAATGGAAATGGTGTAAGATGGGCAAGTTTTTATTTTATGTGCAGCTTATCCTCTGCTTTTACATTTTGTAGAAAAATATTCCCCAGCCCCTAACTGAGGCCAAACAGGACTTCAGATATTCTGTTAATCATAGAATCATAGAATTGACTGAGTTGGAAGGGACCCATCAGGATGATCAAGTCCAGCTCCTGGCCCTGTACAGGACACCCCGAGAACTCTACCATGTGCCTGAGAGCATTGTCCAAATGCCTCTTGAACTCTGTCAGGCTTGGTGCTGTGACCACTTCCCTGGGGAGCCTGTTCCAGTACCCAACCCCCCTCAAAATGAAAAACCTCTTCCTGATATTCAACCTAAACCTCCCCTGTCTCAGCTTCAGCCCATTTCCTCAAGTCCTGTCACTTGTCTCAAGAGTGAAAGCCCCTCCACTTCCTCGTGAGGATGTTGCAGACAACAATGAGGGCATCCCTTGGTACTAAGAATATGTAAATTCACATGATCATACTATAGAATCATAGAATCATTTAGTACAACAATAAACCCAGTCCACCACTAAACCATGTTCCTGAGCAGTTCATCATTAACTTAGATATTAATGCAGACACCCCGTGTGCAGATGTGTATTGTATACCCAGAGTAGTGCAGGCATGGGCTGTAGATTCCCACATCTTATTAAATATGTATTAGTCACAAATACTGAGATTTTTAGCTTGAAATGAAAGCAGTGGAACAACTGGTTATTATCTAAGCTAAAAATCTTATTTTTAAAATAAATACCACATTTTCTTTTTAAAAGAAAAACCACATTTTCTTTTGTCGATAAACTGCAGTATTAAGAGTGTTCCATTTGCAATTAGTACTTTTCTATGTCGTTCTTCAAAACTGACTGATTGAAGAAGAAATGCTGGACACTGCAAGATACAGACAGTATCTCTGGAACTCTGGCACTTCCTGCTTAAAAGGTGCTGCCATTGGTGTAACAAGGAAAAGTTTATACATTTAGGCATGCTTGATTGCTGTTTTTGTTTAATGATGTTCAGTATTCATGTGAGTATAAAAAAAAAGAGAAAAAAAGCTTGTATTTGTGACTGTCTTAAAGGTTTTCCTACTTTCAAAACTTCCTGTTAGAAGTTTTTGATATTAAAAACTGATAGCAAACAATCAAACACAAAATTTTCCTTTGTCATTGGAAAAACACCTTTTTGTATCCTTAGAAAGAAGACAAAAAAGTACATGAAAAAGATGGTCCTAAGTAGAAACCTAACAGAATGCAAGACCCCCTATACAGAATAAATGGATAGTTCTTTTCCAATTAGTTCAGGTTTTTTACTGATTTAGGTTAAAGAACAAGTGCAAGAAAAATAATAAAGAATCTCAAAATGACCTGTTGGCTCAATTCCTGGGGAGCAGTGATAATTCTAAAATTATGTGCCACTAATCTTGCTTTTTGACATTTAAATTGTCTTTCCTTTTGGGGCATGAAAATTCATTGTTTTCCTTTAACTTCTGTGTGAGAAAGTGCAGAGGAGTAGCACTGAGTGCTGGCACGGTTGAGAGAGCTGGGGAGCAGTTGTGGAGCAGTAATCTGTCTTGCATATTGCAATATCTAAGTGGGTAATGATGATTAATGTTCAGCAGGATGCTGTGTGCTGTAGAGATGGTGCCTCTTCTGTTCTATCTGTATGCAGACAGAGTCCTGCAAAAGCTGTAAGAAAGTCAGGACGATTTGCTTTGGCACAGCCTTGTTAGCACCAGGATTTCTTACATGCAGGCTGTGTGCTGCTAGCACATTGGGGTTTTTTTAATTAATTTTGGTTGTTTGGACCCTTGATTTGCTCTTGTTTTTGCTAGAAAGTGACTGATGCTTTGAAAAGTAATTTTGGGGTTTTTTTGTTTGTTTGGGATTGGAGGGAAGTGTGGTGTGGGGGGTTAAGTATGGAGTGGAGAGAGCTGGGAAACTGCTGCAGCTATGTGGGTTAATCCCCAATCTAAATGTAACTCGGTCACATTCAAACGTGACTCATTTGAAAAGAGGGAAGGCTAGACTGTGTGAATTATCTGTTGTTTTGGCTTTTTTAAGTGCACCTGTATGCATCTGATTCTCTCCAGCACGAAGGGTCACAGTTGCAAGTACACGTGCAGTCTGTCTAAAGTGCTTTCATGCATACACGTAGCTGGAGGGATTAGTTGAAAGGGGACGTGTCTGCAAAATGAAGTTTTTAGGAGAAATCTTTGCCCCTCAAAAAGCTGACTTTATGATGTTTTATCGTGTTGAACATGGGAGCCTCTTTCTGCGAAGAGCTAAAGAAGCTGGAGCCAGCTGTGGAAGGAGCCAGCTGGAGTCCATGAGTGGGGAACCCAACATGATGCAGGAGCCTGGCCTGGGTGGGGAGACTTCTGTGAAGTTACTGCATGATATCCTGATCCCTGTGACAATATACAGTGTTTGGCTGTGAATTTACTCTGCTGAGGACCATTGGTGGGACTGGAACTTTGAAATGTTGCCATAGTGTGCCATTGCTCCAGATTGCAGCAACTCAGCAAAGATAATTTAGTAGTCTGTATTGCTGTGAGCTAATGCATGAATTACCTGATGGTGAAATATGATCACTTCTAGGAAATGATAATGTTTTAAGTGAAAATAGTTTTTCTCTTGATGTCTCTAAACTGTGGAAGAAAATAAGTTCAGCAGCTGCATGACAAGAGCACCCTGTTCATCTGCAATAGCTAAGGTAGGAATAACAGCCTGATGGGACTTGCTGCTTGCAATAAATATTCAAATTTATATAATAACAAACAGCCTGAGGACAAGATATTCAGGTATTTGACTGTTTGAGAAAATTATTCCATACTGTCAGTAAGATAAGTAACACCTTATTGCACTGCGTGGATTACAGATTGATTGTTTTAAAATCACTTAACGAATACAATGATCAAATAGTCAACTCTTTTTAAAGTTGACTGGGGAAATTTTGAGGCTGTTTAGGCTGTTCTGTGAAACCAGACTATTAATAGTGGTAATATGAAAAACTTACCATTTTTGTGTATTTTACCTTTCTGCACCTTAAAAAATCATTATATTGGTAAGTACTAAAATGAATCCATTTATTATATTCTTTCTGTAAAAGCTTTACTTTGAACTACCACTGTTTAACGTAATTCCATTAACAGTTGGAACACAATGTGGCGTCAAACTGCCACAAACTGAAAACTAGCTAACTAGTAATTTTCAAAATAATAACGAAAAAGCAGTGTTGGAGAGGGGCAAGTGGTGTGTCCCAAGAAATACCCTGCTGGGTAGCCTTGGCTGAGGGAGCTTGCTAGCACTGGTGTGGCAGAGCATGAGAACTCCCAGACGTGACAAGCTGTCCTCGTGCCGTCTGTGCAGGCTGTCATACCTGGGTGGCTTTGGTGTCCCAGCACTCTGATTGCAATGAGATGTGCTTCTACACAGCAGGCACAATTATCCCCATTTTGGAATGAAGCATGTTGAGTGCTCTTATTTCATCCACTGAAGCCTGTATTTCATCATATGAAGCCCAAAGGGACCTTTAGCCCTTGTACTTTTATCTGCTTGCTGCAGGCTGTTCAAATAGGCTGTTCCCTGACTGTGTCCCCTAACGTGTGACTGAGACCTGCCTGTCTCAGAAGTGTAATTGTTCTTTGCATTCTTGAGATATGCTGTGGCTCTTGTACTGCTTTTGCTCTTGTATTATAGATGAATGTGAATACCTTCTTCCTTTATATGAATTCATCTGACTTCAGTGTCAACTTTTGTCTCTTGTTCTCTTGTGCTGTGAGATTGAAGTGCCTTTTCCAGACCTGCTGTTACTTTGCATTTGAGTCACATGCATCTGCCGTTTGTTTGTGAATCCAGTCACAGTGTCCAAGTCTTGCAGACCAGCTGCTTCTCTCTTTTCTCTGGATACAGTTTATGGCTCTCTGCTGCATCTCTTGGAATATGGAGACTCAAGCTAGACCCCACACTTCAGCATTGATCTCAGCTCTTCCCTCTGTAACTGTGGGTCACTTTTCCCTTTCGGTACACCTGGGCCTTGCAGTCATACTCATGAGCTCATTTTGTGGGGAGGCTCATGTGGAGCTCCTGTTCTGCTGCTGCTGCCCACAGGAGGTCTTTTTCCAACACTGTTCTATGTGTGCGACTTTAATTCACCATCCCCAGATGCGTTAGCTTGTGTATGTAATTTAGGATTTCAGTCAACTGTTTAAAAACTGTAGCCAGCAGGTGAGGGAGGTGATTCTGCCCCTTTACTCAGCTCTCATGAGACGTCACCTGGAGCTCTGTGTCCAGCTCTGGCATCCTCAGCACAGGAAAGATATGGATCTGTTGGAGCAAGTCCAGAGGAGGACCACGAAGATGATCAGAGGGCTGGAGCACCTCTCTTATGAGAGCAGTTTGAGAGGGTTGGGGTTGTTGAGCCTGGGGAAGAGAAGGCACTGGGTTGACAGCAGCCTTCCAGTTCCTGAAGGGAGCTACAAGAGAGCTGGAGAGGGACTTTTTCCAAGGGTGTGTAGTGACAGGACGAGGGGGAATGGTTCTGAGCTGAAGTAGGGTAGATTTAGAGTAGATATAAGGAAAGATTTCTTTACAGTGGGTGTGGTGAGGCACTGGAACAAAGTGAACTTTCTCAGAGAACTTGTGGACTCTTCATCCCTGAAAGTGCTAAAGGCCATGTTGGATGGGGCTTTGAACAATCTGGTGTAGTGGAAAGTGTCCCTGCCCATGGCAGGGGGGTTGGAACTAGGTGATCTTTAGGTTCCCTTCCAACCCAGACCATTCTGTTATTCTATGATTGTATGAAAAACCTTGGTTTAAGTGGCCAAAATGGCTGAATTTCTTTCTTCTGCTTTGACCATCTCTTTTTAGCTACTCCATCCGTTGCTTTCTCATCCAACATTTACATCAGACCTCTGTACGCTTAGATCTGCAAGGTACCTGTGCTTGAAACACATTGTGATATAAACCAGGAATTGAAACTGTTCTTTTATTGTTTTGTTTCCACTGAATCCAGTCAGTGCTAAGGGAGTGAGATGATAGTTCAGTGATTAATTTGGCTTTATTTTTTATAGTGAAGTGAAACCAGTCTGGAGATGCTTTTGGTAAAGAACTGGTTATTTTTCTCCTAAAATTTAATTTTCTTCTTGTATGCACACACCCACATATGCACAATTAAAGTTTTGTACAGATTCCAATGGTAATTTTTAGACAGAATTTTCAAAGTTTTGACATTTTAATTTTTTGGTAAACAAAAAAAACTCATGTTATCATATAAATGAGGGTTTTCCAAAATAACTCAACATTTTGTCTGGAAGGTTTGTGAAAATGAAAACTATTTCGAGGCTTATGTAATGGGAACAATACAATTAAAAATAGATGAGTCTATTCTTTTTTTATTGTTTCAACATGGTATATTTTTAGTTTTTCTATACTTCATTTAAATACTTCCATGTTTCTCTCTGTAGAAAATGTCAACAACACTCTAATTAATTGTTCTATTGTGAAAAGAAGAGTAGGCTTTTTATATATGAGCAGCACCAAACTGCTACTATATATTTACAGAAAATCAATGAGAAAAATCTAGCTAGAATATTGTCACTTCCCAAAGGAAGTAAAATTTAATTTTCACCAATCAAAATGTCAGCTTGATGAATGTATGTAAGACTACATATACCAAACTGCAGAGTTCATTATACTAATATAAATTACAGAGTTATCATTATGTTAATTACATAATGCCTAATAAAATAAATTTGACAGACCTTAATAATTTGGCTTTATTTGAAAAAGTGATTATTTCCAGTAGCTCCTGGGTATTGAAATCATACTTACCTGTTCAATGTTCTCTAAAGTGCACTTGAGGGGCTCAACTCAAGCATTTGTCTATTCTGTGTCTTCATTTCCTTTTCTGTAGGTGAAAATTTTAATTCTTTCTAGGTATTTCTCTGTAAAATACACTCATATTTTTAGTCTTACTGCTTTGTCCTTTTCTGGATTAAAATACTTGTTAATGAGTTTTTATTTTGGTTTTGTTTGGTGGTTTTGTTTTCCTTCCAGAACTTGTAGAGTATATAGAAAATACACATTTTGTCACTTAAAGCCTTTCAGTTTACTGTTCAGTACTTTTTCTCCTCACATGCATCTCTTGGCGTCTGACAACTGAGAGGTTTTCTCCTAGGAGTTGGGTACCCTCCCAAAACCAGGAGAGAGGCAGGAGCTTGCTGCCACTGACATACCATTCATGTTGCCCTGTCCAAGCAGCGACAGTTTGGCCAGCACAGCTTCTTAATTTCTCTCATCTCTCTTATGGCCCTCCCTGGTGGAATGGGAGTGGGCCTATGTCCTCCCAAAGCAGGGCTGGCTCTGGACCAGGCTCCTCAGGGCTTGGACCAGTTGGAAGTTGAAAAATCCAGGGATGGAGATGACACAACTTCTTGGGATTACCTGCTCTGCTGCCTCCCTATCATCACAGGGAAACAGTTTCTTTCACCTGCTGGAATGTGGTGTGATGTGTGCTATGCAGATGGGGACAAGCCCTTATCTTGATCTCTGAGCCGTGCCCCTGTTTGTACATCCCAGGAGCTGCAGGATGCCTTTGCTACCAAGACACAGTGCACACCATCGGGTCCTCCAGGTCACTGATAAGGATGTTACAGGTCTCAGGACAGACCCCTGCAGTTCTCCCTCTACTTGGTGCTTGTGTCTGGGTGGGCTGAAGCTCACTCAGAGGCTGAGCATCCAACCAGCTTCTTACCTGTGTGGTTTAGTTGAGCTCCAGTCTTTTCTCTTACTCAGCCATCTCTCTAAATATTGTGTAAATTTGTAACAGCAATTATAGTTGTGCTGCTTTCCCTCCCCCACCCCTCTTTTTTTTCCCAAAATCAGACCCTGTACATTGCAAAGCAGAGAGAATGGGAGTGACGTAGTAACCTAAGATTTACTCGAGGGTTTTCTATACTGTGGCTCCCAGGCTTGTCTTCCTCAAAACATGAACCATTAGTTGCCATAGAGTAAGTAGGATAATTAAGTTCTTTCTGGGAAGACAGATCACTGGGATCACTCTAAGATCCTGCATTGCTCAGTTGAACTTTGGAGCTGTAGTGGAGTTTTAACAGCTTTTATCTCCACAATGTGTGATATCACACAGGCTTTACTGAAGTGGTACATTGGCTTTCCTTTTTTTTGGTTATCTGCTGTTGGATTCCTGTGTTTTATGTTGAGGAGATGGAGGAAGCTGTGAAAGGCTCTAAGATGACATGAATTTACCCATCAGCTTGAGAGAAATGCTGTAATTTCTGGGTTTTGACAGTACAGACTTGTGTGCTACTGAGACAGTGCCTTTGAATAGGTGAGGAAAGGATGGATTTGGTTCTGTTTCTTTAATGCCTGTTATGGTTGTTGCATTGGTATTGAAAAAACAGAAATGCTCTCATTTCACGATTTTCCTCGTTTCTTGAGGAAATGACTGAATATAAAAACACTCTGGTTCCATTACAAGAAGTAATGGCAATAATTTGGTCGACTGTAGAAGTCAGAAAAAATTTTAATATGAAAACCAAGAGAAAGCCTACCTTTTGGACAGTGGTAAATGTTGAATAAGGGTTAGATTGATACAAGGTTAAATAATTTTGTCAACATGTTAGCTATAAGGATAGATGTACTGCTTGGTTCAGGAGGACCAACCAGCAGCCTGCAAGCAAGTTATGAAGAAGGCAGAACTGAGTCTTTTACTGATGCATGTACCTGAAGAGTGACAGATTATAGTAATAAATTGAAAAAGGGGAGGTTCAGACTGGATATGAGGAAAGAAAGCTTTATCATAAGGATAATTCAGCAGTGAAGCAAGTTGCCCAGAGGCTGTGCAGTTTCCACTGTTGGATGTGTTCAAGACCAAACGCAATAAACCTGGTTTGACCTTACCTTGGCCAGCAGGTTGAACTAGAGATATCCATATATCCCTTACAACCTGAATTACTCTTTGGGATAAGAGTCTTGTTTATGCAAGATTCAAGGGGGCCTGGCTTTAAACTGCATGGACATTTGGCCTGGGTGAGTTCTGCAGTTTATGCCCTTTGAAAAGACCAGTTGCCCCACAGACTTTTGTCATCTTTTCCAGCATGTTTAATAGATGCCATTTTTTTACCAGCCTGGGTGTACCTGGGTTCTGATTTTTAACTTCAGGGTCAGAATTTGATTGTGCCTCTCCAAAGGGTTGTTCAGCTCAAACCCATTTGGTGCCAGAGATTAAAACTCAGGTTGCTGGATTTATAGTCACAAATTTACCAAAGAAGTCAGACCTATATGCAATTACTGGGCAGTGAAATGAAACAGTTTCTGGGTAGCCAGACCATGACAGCAGTTTCATGTTGGGCCTGTTCTGAAGATGTTGCAAGAAAAGCTCAGGATTTGGGGGCTTTTCTATGTTTGAGAAGCTCATGTAGGAGGATGTGGTGCACACACAGGAACTGCTGCTTCTCCCTCCCTGCTTTAAAAAAAAAAAAAAAAGTAAGTTTGTCTTTACTCAAAAAAATACACCATCTCTAGGTATCAGGGTCCAAGCCTCAAAGATAGGAGGACCTGCAACATTCAGTAGATTCAAGCAGTATGTTCAAACAAACAATACAGTTAAGTACATGAGGAATTAATTGAACTGAGTGAATTTGTAGATGTGAATTATGCTGAGACCTGTAGCTGCTCAATATTGACACTGATTTACTTTGATAGACTTTAAACTGTTATGTAACAACCTCAGCATATGATGTATAGCAAAAGCATTACTCGTTATTACAAGGGGTAATTTCATTTTGAATGCTACGGCAGTTCATTTGATTCTCAGGTGGTATCCGTTGTTGTACATTTAGAATTCATTCTGTATGCTTTTTTTCCATTGGTTTTACACATCTCTTTCTCCATATTAACCATGTCACAGGCCACATTTTCACTTCTTTTCCAGGCTTCCTGCATTGTTAATTTTAAGTACAGCCTTGTGCTCACTCGCTCCTGCCAGTCTTTCTGCATAATTTTCCTCCTTTTATTATATTTCCCAGTGTCTAGAGATGTGAAAGTAGCAAGTTATTTAGGTAAGTTTGTCATCATTCAGAACAAAGAATTTGTTGACAAGAGGAAACAAACTCCAGATGCCGTCATTGTCTGTGAAATTTGTAATTCTCAAGACTTTTATTGCAAAGTTATCATGGATCTTTTGTCATTATTACTATTGTTAATAATACATTCCTCCACTGCCATCAGACAGACTTCCTCAGCTTTTTTTGTATCAAATTCTCATGCTGCTTTTTATGTTGCAGGAGCCACTTCTTTATACCTGTTTTGTTTTGACACTTGTTTTGGTTCATATTCTAAAAGGAAATATTCTTTTGCCCCTGATAATTTCATCCCAAAATTATATGCCTCTAAGATATGAAGCACAACTTACCCACTTAGTGCACATGCTTAGTGAATTATGGTACTTCTATCTTGATTTGAGGGAAGGATCATGTACTTTGACATTTTTAAAATTTGTATCCTTGAAACAGTTTTGTTTTATCTTGCAGAGCATGAGGTTTATATATTGAAGGAGTCAGGGTGGTGGGAAAAGTATGAGTTTGGGGAATTCCATAATTAGGACCCAGAGCTAACCCTTTTCTGGTGAAGACAGTTTACTGAAAGCTTTGGACTGAATTAGGGTTTCATTGTTTACACTGCCATCAGTCTGTGTCCTTATTCTGACTCTTTGCAGGCAACATCTTTGCCCCACTGAGTTTTAAATACCCCCTGAACTGAGCAGTGTTGGGATCTGACCCATGACGAGACTGAAGTTTTCTAAGGCAAGAAGGGCAGGACAGACTCTGTGGTTTGGGAGGTTGCAGGTGACCAGCAGCACATTTTTTTGGCAGGGGGCTGTATATGCAGGCAGTTACTGGTGAAATACATAGGTTTGCGTATGCATGTGCTCTCACAAAACCAGACTGCTTTAAACTGAGATTTAACCTGAGAAATTTTATCTTTCTCATAACGTGAACCATTTCAGAACAGGGAATCAGATTTTTACAGTCTGGTTAAGGTCGTGGTGCCATCTTCATGCTATAGGTTTGATTTTACTACAATGTAGAGTTTTGTTTGGCTTATGGGGGGACGCATCTCCTATGAACTGTGTAAAAGCTTACACGGTGTTTTTTGGTTAAAAAACTGCCAGCAGCTGGTTCACATTTGTAATTTTTTTTTCTCTTTTGGTAGCTATGTGAATTGCAAATTGCTCTGAGGAAAATATAAATGAGGTTTGAATAAATTAGAACTATCATTCTGGCTTAAGGAAATAGAGAAACATAGCCCATAATTGTAAAGCATTTGCAGGTCACAGAAGAGCTTGTTCCTGATCATCAAGTGTTCTTGCACAATATAGATGCAAATGGCTCGTTGTATTCCTAAGTAATATGGAACTTCATTTTAAAAACATTTCAAGAGTGAGAATTACAGTTCATCTGATTATTGATATATTCCAACTCTACATCTTACAACGTAGTTCTTTTCTGAAAGAATGTTAATTCCTTCTCTAGAAATTCTTGCTTTGTGGCAAAGGTTTTTTATGTTATAAGAGTTGTCTTAGTGGCTTGATGATGCTGCATCCTCCACCAGTTTCTTCTTGACTGTCTGCCCTCCTCTTTTCAAAGGCAATCAGTCTGCCTGCTTTTGTTATTCATTTTGAGCTTTTCCATTTTTCTTGATGGGATGTGGTATAGCATGAAAAATAAAAAAAAGCTTTTAAATTACCACTGATAAGAAGGAAAATTACTGACTCTAAGAAAGGACTACTTTGTGGCCTTCCTGTAGGTGCTTCAAAGTGCATTCAGGTACAGTTGGCATTGGCACAGACTTTCTGGTCAAACTAAAGCAGATGCCATGATTGCAGCTGTCATGGAAATAGGCATGGTTGCATTGCCCCATTTAGTCTGTGTAAATGCAATTATATATACTTCTGACTATGAAGACAAATCACAATTCAGAGTGCTGGAACAAAATAATTACATAATTCGATGCTTGCTTTTTATTATTTCTTCATTATTTGTGCTTGTGATGTTGGGATTTGTCACATTAATTGTTCTTGCAGCAGTAAGCATGGCTTTAATTGATGTTCTCAAAGTGTATCCAGATATTTTGAAAATTGCCAAGCATTCTCTCCTTTATAGTCACTGGGTTTTATTTTTAAACTAACTAAAACTTAGAGCAAGTTTACTAAATATCTTATGCCTTTTTTTTAATAATTTTTCTCTTTCAAGACCTAAGATTGAATTTTCAGTATTCTGCAACAAGTTTATAATTAAGAAGAAAGGTTATTTTTCTCCTCTTGCAGAAAATAAATGCTTAATTTGGTTTTTGAATGCTTAATTCAGAGGTCTAATGTGCTGAATTTGTAGTAATAGGTCTTATTTGATGAAGCTTTCTGAGAACTATTTTATACATGGGCAAGGGCAATGACATGATGCTCCTAGGTGTGAGTCCCAGCTCATTAAATGGATGCCTTGGAATCCTAGCTGGGCTATTAATTTTTCATGTATTTATACAGTATAAATGATTAATGTGTGCTCCTGCACTAGAGTCTAAGATTTTGAAATGGGAAATAACAGATGACACAGCATACTTTCAGCTATGAAAATATTTCCCAGGGGAGCACTGAAACCTGAAAAAAGAGTGAGCAGACCAAACGAAGAGTTAAAGAAAATGCTTTAGGTTCTTGTCATTTGAAAACAGATAACAAATATTGTAACTTCCCATGAGCATTATATTGTTACCTACAGATCTAGGAAAACCTAGGTATTTAATGTCACGTCAGATAAGATACTTCAAAAAGTATCTTAAATAAAGTATAGGTGGCATTATTTAGTTAGTTAGTCATTGCATTCAGATGAGTTACAATGAGAATTTACGCAGTTGGTAGCAGAGGAGTTACTTTACCAGTAGTTCCCTGCTGGGAGTTACTTTAGCAGGAGTTCTTTGCTCCCATTGCCTTTGTGGAGACGCTGTTAGGTCTCTGCCAGTTGAGATGGTGCAGGGAAGCAGCAGGAAAAGCTGTGTCTGATAGAAGTTTGCTCCACTTGCAGGCTTCTGAGGCATGGACCATGAAATACACATGCGTAAAGGGCCAGAAGCCAAAGGCTGCAAATAAAAGAGATATCAAGGACTAGGATGTGCTAGAGGGTGGGTTGTGCTCTTGTGCCATTCATCTGCCACTGCTGATGACAGTTGAAAGTCCTGCAGTTCAGAGGTATGTGAAGTCTATGACTAAAGCAAAGGGCACAAATTTGTTTGTTTCCCGAAGCCATTACAGTGAAGTTCCTTTCACTTGCTTAGTCCTTCACTGTTGTTTCAGATGTTTGTGTTTTTACAAAATCACAGCGTGAATTTTTACAAGTTGTGAGGCCCCTCTCAACTATCCCTCCTGTGAAAAACTTATTAGATGATACATGCTGAATGAAATTAGATAATACCAGCCCTGAAAACTATTCTTGCACTTTATTGGAAACTGCATCAACTCCTGATTTGAGAAGGGCTTTCTGCTAACACCAATTTATTTGGCTGCATTGTTTTTGCAGGAGGTGTGTGCTCTGCTGTTATGTTTGCTGGTAGAATATTTTTACTCTTTCAGCTTTTTTTTGGTTCTAACATGACAAAATACAGAAACTTGTTTAAAAAATTAGAAACTATCATGCACTTAAAAAATACTGTCACTGGTCTCCTGACTTTCTTATTAGAGGTTCTCATGAGATGCTTCTCAACATTGGTTAAACTAAACAGTTTCCTCAGCCATGTGCTTCTGGAGTGTTGCCTTGGAGAGTGGAGCCTCTTTGAAGCTGTTGGAGCCAAGTGGGAAACTCAGTAGTGTGTTACCTCCGAAAACTGAATTATATTGATAGTGTAAGAGGTTTGCAACCTTGCTTTCTCTGACCAAGGCTTCCTTCCTTTTGAGGGGCTCTCGGGAAATGCATCTTCCTTTCTGTCCTGTTTGGTGCTAATTCCTCTTCTGCTTCTGCCTTCAGTGCACTTTCTGGGAGTCCCTGAATTGCAACTGTAGCATAGAGTAGTTTCATACGCACACGTGGGCACAGATTTGTCTTATACTACTTTTGTACAAAATATGTCTACTCTAAATATGTACCAAATAGGTATCTGTTATTTATATTTCATGGGACTGAACTTCAGAATCACAGGAATGGTTGAGGCTGGAAGGGACCTCTGGAGGCCACTTTGTCTAATCCTTTTCTCAGGCAGGGCCACCTAGAGCTGGTGGCTGTGTCCAGTTGGGTTTTGAGTATCTCCAAGGATGCAGACTCCATCGTATCTCCATGTGAATGAAATCTAATTTGCCCTTTTAGGGTATTTCAGTACTAATGAAGTATTTGGGATGCACCTAGATCAGTAAATGTTTTCACTGATATTTGCAGTAAATCCCGGATTTGATCCGTTGTAAGGCTGCTGCGATATGTTACACATAGAAGACATGGGGACTGGCTGAGTATAAGCTGCTGAACTGTGTTTCGTGGCTGTGTTGGGGTTTGTTGGATGGGAAGGGTGACATGATGACAGGCTGTGGGAAGGGCTCAGCACCTGTGGGGGAGGCAGTGAGGGAGGTGAGTAAGCTGTGTAAAGGAAATGCAGGTCTCTCTCCATCTCTGGGACTGCATTATTCTACTCCTGTCTCCAGTCCCCTTTCTGAGGACCTGCAGGTGTCCTGTCTTCCAGCGTCCACCCCCACTGACCTATGTAGATGTGGCCCATGGATGCCATTCCAGGAGTTAGACACAGGCTTGGGGCAGCCCTTGAGTAGCTCTGCTCCTACCCACAGGGTACCATACCACTGGTAGCTCCTCATTGTGTGGGATGCTGAGAGTACAGCCCACAGACTTGGAAAGCTTCCAAGTAAATTATATCCTCCTTTTCCTTTCTCTCCTGATCCTTGCCAGATTTGTGGTCTTAGGCCATAGAAAGAAGTTGGAGAATTACTTGGGTTTTGCTTAGCTTAAGTAAGGCCCTCAGGAGAAAATACAGATGAAGATGCCTTGGTGTGGTACACAGGGTTGTTTTGTCTTCTGGAAATGGAGAGTTGGGAGCTGTCTAAAGACGCTGCTCCTGACTGGCACAGAAAGTTTTTGTGGCATCTTGCCACTTAATTTCTCCATGCTGCAATCTTCCCACCTATGAAGCAGGTGTAAACAGATTTGCATTAGCAAGTGTTTTGTGAGGTTGAATATTTTGAGATTGTGAAGTTGTTTTGGGATCCTCAAAGTGAAATCACAGTATAAAGAGCAAATAAATAATTATAATTTGTCCACTTCATTTTTCAAGACAACTTAGTTCTAAGCTAAGTAAACTTCAAAGCTGACATGTCATTAGGAAATCAAAGATGACTGAAAGCTAAGGAGTTTATTCAGCCAAACTGTGATTAATTAACTGAGTTAGTATGAAGTAATGGCAAAATATTGCCACATTTGTAATACTTCTTTAAAAACATGAACAATTACAAAATTGACGTTAAAAGTAGGATTTTTACCAAAGAATCTCTTTGCACGATTTACATTTCTTTACAGGAAAATAGCTAGTGTCCCAGAATGTGATAAAAATGTATTATTATCAATGCCTAAAATACCACAAGATTAAATTCAGTAAAAATTCTAGCGTGTGGGTTTTATTTTCTCATATTTATAGAAGTTAATTTTACAAATAGAATAAAAATACAGGTGTACTAGTCATGCATATTAAAATTATTTCTCCTATGAGAAGTTGGGCTTTTTTGAGGATTCTTTGAGATGTAGGCACCAACTTATCAATCATATGTTGCCTCAGTGATAAGCAGGTGTATGTTGACTGAATGTTTTGCTGGGACTGGCTACAGTAGAAAATGAAAATACACTGAGTAAATGAATAAAGAAAGTGCAATGAATAAAATTATTACTATTTTTACGAAGTTAAAATTTTTGCAAAATTTTTCCAGTGGAAGCTAGGGAGCCATATTTTCCTGGCAATACAAAATTTTCTGCCGACCTTTTAATTTGACTATGAAGATATAAGATTAGCCTACTTGAGACAGGTGATTAAGTTTCCAATTTCATTTCAGGTGGGAAAAAATAAAAGGCTGTGAAGCAGAGCCCGAGGAACTATCCTCTGGTGCTCTGTGTGTGGTCATTGTTTTCAATCAGCTTTTTAGCTGCAGTGTGTGCCCTGCTTCTTCTTCAGTGTGCTGGAGGAAAGCTGGTTATGCTGTGTGAGAGGAATGTAGCAGCTTTCAGCTGGGGGTTCATTAACAAGGGTTTTTTTTTTCAGTTGCAACATGAGTAAATACAAATTTCTGGTACAAGTTACTAGTAAGGATAGCAGTCGGATGCAGGCTACCGCATATATTCTTTTCTGTCTGTGCAAGAATGAGAAGCAAGGTGTTGATATCAGCATGTCAACTTGATATTCATGGGGGAAAAGTGTGTAGAACCTGCAAGAACTAGCTGCTGTGCACGGAATCTCTGTCTGATTATATTACTGGAGATGTTATTTTATGGTACTGCTTGACAGGACTTTTCATAGAGATGGCTACATCTGCAAAAGCAAAGGAAAATGCTAAGAGTCAGTGAGGTTTTACTGATTGCTTACTGTGCAGAGGTAGTACTGAATGCTGTATGATTGTCCAATTTAAGGAGTAAATGGATAGTTCCAAGTAGAAATTAGGCAGTGCGCACATCAAGAAAATAAATGTTAGTCTCTCACTGTAGATGAGCTTTAAACAGCCTCTGCTCTTCTGAATATTTGCACATTACATCTTAGTACTAGACAAATGCATTTGCTATTTCTCAATTATTATTTTTATTATGTGATTGTACAGAAAGCTGTCTGGATTTTATAGTGTCTGACTGCTGCCAGCTCTCTTTGAATTAGTTCTGTCATTTCCATCATGTTACTTGAGTAGAGGATTCTCAAGTACTGTGGTCTCTCAGGACTATTTCTTGTTGCCCTCTCCTGGTATTCCCTGCAGATGATAGAGATGCTGTACCTGTAGGAGGGTTTTAGGGTTATTTTTCCTCTGACAGAGCTTTTGCTGTAATAATGCTGTATTTATACTTCATGGTGATCACAGTCAGAACATCAGCGTTAGTTTTGCGTCTTAACCTCTATGGAGAGGGCCCATCTCTGTGTTGCAGATTAATTCTCAGAGCTAATTAAACCTCATGAAACATGTTTTTCAAGCCCAGCAAAGCTACTGCAATTGAAGATAGAATTGCTTCGGCTGAGTGACATTGCTGAAACTTGTGAAGCATCCAGCATCTGTGAGCACTCTGTCTTTTGTGGTTTGGGAGCGGATTCATTCCTGTTTTTCAAGAAAGGGGCTGTAAGAAAGCAGTATGCATTGGGTGAGTTATACGTATTCCCCAAAGTGCTGGGGTGGCAGTGGTTGACGAGAGAGAAAGACTATTCAAGTGTAGTTCAGAGTCAATGCCTGAAATCTTCCAGTGGTTTGAAAAATGTCTCTGTCAAAAGGTTCTCGTCCCATTCAACTCCTATGGCTTTCCTTTTCAAAACAAGTCAGTTTGAGTGTAAATGTTAAGGCTTTCATACTCATGAGGACATCCTTTTGAAGCATAAACAAGATTTGTATAACCTCTGCTAGATATTTAATGTTAATTTTGCAGAGTAGACAGGTAACTATCAGCATATAAGGAGTTGATAATGATTGCAGACTAATTGCTTAAAAATGGATTCACATCATCCGTGAAAAACACTAATAATTCATTTAGCCAAAAGCTCAATGCACATGATCCTTCAAAACTGTCTAATGACTCAAGGCCTTCTTTGAATTTTAACTGTTTTTTTCTTAACCAGCTAAGGATCTTAGATAATACGCTCATCTTGCATAATTGCTTTATTGCAAGAGAAGTATTCCTGGAGGATGTTCTTTTCTTTTGTTACTTCTGCTTTCAGTGTAATCCTATTTCTGCCTCTACATCGAAAATAGTATAGAGGACTGTTTTCTTATGACATTAACAAGGCATGACTTTATTTGGCCTAGAGAAAAAGCCTTATTTGCTCATCTGAAAAGGTAATACTAATTGCAGATGCTGATGTATTCTTCCCTCCTGCATTCTTGTATTCAGTCAAAACTGAATATATTTTCAGATGAGACCTACAGAATCTGCTGTTGTTAATTTCAGACCACAAAAACCAGTGCTCTGCAGCCTCAGTTCATCTCGCTAGTGAGCTTCTCTTCACAAATATACTTTATTCTGCTCTCTGAGCAGGAAGGTTTAAGAGCACTTTGTCTGTCTTTGAGAACTCTCAGCAATGGTTTTGATTCCTGTTTGCTTTGCTGTGAGGTAGCATTAACTTTCATATTTGAACTACAAGGTTCATGAGTTGCTAGTGTGAAACAAAATAAAGACCCACATACCCATGATGAGTTTTAACCCTGGGAGTCTAGTCTTTGTAGAATCCTTTTATAATGAGTGGAGAGGACGTGGTAGCTCCTCTAGCAAAAAAAAAAAAAGTGTTCCACCTTCCTTTGCTGGCTTGCTCCTGGAAGAAACTTCAGTCTGTCCATCGAGAGCAGAGGAAACCTCATGAGATTACAGTCTTAAGGCTACTTCTTTTTAAGGCAGTTTCCCAAAGAATTACTTAATAGTTAAAACAGATGTAAGAGAATACTTTTAATGGTCAAATCAGTGTGCTGAATGTATATTTGCATGCTGATTGTTGTATTGTAAATGCAACATACTTCATCCAAAAGAAATTGCTTGTGTTAAACAACCATATGACTGCAACTTAGAAAAATATAACACATGAACAGCCAGCCTACCTTTTCTTACACAGGCTTCAACTAAGATTAAACTAAAGTTATCATGGTAGAATAGGTTTCATCAAAAGCAAAAAAAAAAAACATTAATTTTTTTGGCTCTCTAAAATATCCTCATAATAGAAGAACCAGTTGTCATCTGAGGAATTTATATTCAAAACTCGTGTATTACCAGAAGAACATGGGAATCTGTACTGTAAAAATTTCTGATGCTTTCTTGCTCTTTATTTAAAAAAAAAAAATTAGTATGGTGTTTTAAGATGTGTTGAATTATTCATGTAGTCATATTAAACAATGAAGACCATTGGCTTTTCATCATACAATTTTGATAATTACTGTTGGTTTATTTTTTTCTAAAAAAAAAAAGCAGTGTCTTTGCAGCCCAGAGCTAGATTTTCTGTATTATTATTTTTTCCTTTAGTTGCTGTCCTATATAAAATCCTGTATCATTGCCAATGTATTCCAGGTTCTGCACCTCAAGTGAAAAAGAAGCTGAATTTTCTGTGTATTACAAGGGGGTTTTATATGGCATTTCATTAATTAGGAAAGAGTGTATAATGACACATTGCATTAATTTGGCATAATTGCATTCCTCAGTGGTGATGCACCTGGAGATCATCTAGAACAACCATTAAAGAAAATTTCATAACTCTAGAAATTAGGAAGTTGTTGCTTTTTCTAGAGCTTTCATTAGAACCAGAAAAAAAGTTAAGCTGTCCCAAAATAAATTAGATTTTTTTGATACACTAGGGAAAAACACTTTCATTCATATTCTTTTAATTGTAGGTGTTTGAAAGGCCTGAACTTCTTGAAGCAGTCTTGCCATGATGAATTAGTTGGCAGTGTAGAAAAGTAACCTTGTTAAACAGTTTATAGCATTGGGTTTTTTTATATTTTGCCATGAAAATAGTAATGTATATATAGTAGAGAAGTTTATTTATTTGCATGAGTAAGTTTCTTCTGGATTGTGAATGCATTGTGCCATTGTTGAAGAGATATGAATTTTCACTGTATAGGTCAATTTGTTTTGGGCTGATATTTTTCCCTTGTATCACTGTAATCCCATTATCTCAATTTTTTCTCTCCCACAGACAATGGAGAACTGAGTGAGTATAATACTGTAAATAAGGGTTCTTCATAAGAACTTGATTTTAATGCAATTTTTGTAAGATGGTGGATGGAAGCCAAGAAAGTATTTTATTTCTTCTCTTTGCACAAAATCGAATGTGTTACAATTTAGTCTCCCAAATGAAGTAACAGCCTAAGTTGTGGGTGTTGTGCAGTACATACCTGATCTCTCTTCTCTCCGCTGCTCTGACCTGGATAATGAACAAGTTATTCTTCATCCCCATAACTACCAAATATGCCAGGAATTAATGCCTAGCAGTAAGTACCCATATTTCATTCAAGGCTAATGTGCCAGCTTTCAAACTCAGAGATGCCACATGTCTTAATAATTGGGGGTCCTGTTGTTGTTTTTCTGATGGCAGAGTTGAAGATGGAAAGGAAGTATGATGGGTTTGTCTGTGCTGCTCTTGATCAGTGCAACAGTTCATTCAATAAACAGTGTCTAGACATGAGACTGTCCTTTTGTTTGGGCTTTGTATTGCTTTTTTTTTTTAATTTAAAATACTTAGCATGAAATGATAGTATTTTGCTTGGAATGTTTTTTGACTGATTTCAGGGTAAAAGATAATGTAGGGCATATCTGAATAAAGACCATTTTTGATAAAAAAAGAATTGTAAAAATGCTTGAGACTCAGCTAAAGGACGTTGCATTGTCTCAACACAGAGCTTGGTTTATTTTCGTGGCCATTATATTGCTTTGTTCAAATTAAGTGAAAAATAGCGAAGAATAGGTGCAGACTGAGGCATAAGGTCTATTATATGATCATCTGAATTTTTACGGTAATTTTAGAGCAGGAAGGGATAACTAGTGCAAGAACATTATGAAAGCTTTCCAATGAATTGACAAATGTTGTTTTTGCAAAAAATAAGAGTAAACTGACTATATTTATCCAGATGCACTAGTGCTGTCAATAACATCTTTCTTGAAAATATTTACTGTGCTTAGAATATATAAAACGGCATTATAAAAAGTGACTGGAAATCCACAAGCTCGTATTTTTCTGTGTAATGAGTGGTGTTTGTGTATTGACATTAAGGGCTTCATTATGCTATATAATAAAATTCAAAGTCACTTGGCTTCCAGCTGGTTTGCTTTGTACAAGGTAGAGTTTAATCCTGTGGGTTTGTCTGATTTCTAGGCAGAAAGTAATTTAGAAAAATTTGGGCTTGCATGGCAGATCTGAAGAGTTCGAAAAAAGTCTGACATGAATGTTTGGATGATCATTTTCTGGTGGCATGAGAAGGGCTTGGGCAAGGTCTGTTCTGTCTTTCAAAGCAAGCAGACTGTTCGTAGCCCTTGGATAAAGTTTGGCAATGTGGGAACAAGCAATCCTGGGATTCTTCAGTGCAGCCTCTAAAATTTTGTTACAGATTATATGGAGAGGAAAATAGGTAGTCCATGAGTATGGTGTTTATATTTGAAGCCATTCTGTAACTGTGCCTAGAAGGAGGAAGAATCTGAACTCAAAATGTCTGTAGCATTGCTTAGCAAGAGTTATGATATATCAGTAGTTTGAGATTTGAAAGTTCACTGAACGAGGATTTTATTCCTCTTCCACCATCATATCCTCTCTACATGTTCCCCGTCTAAGGGTTTTGCTTAGCAAAGATTAGTCATGCCTATTTCTTTTTGGCAGCATAGTGGAACTTCAATTTGTCTTCCATTTTTCTCCTTTATTCCCTTTTGACTGGTCCATACTCTAATTGGGAAAAAATAATTCTGCCTACTGTTCACTGTTTTTTCATGCTTCCCCAAGAGCCAACGACTAATTCTGGGAGCCGAACAATTTTTCAGATGTGCAGTTGTTAAATTTTAACTCAGATTAGATCTAAAGCAAAGACTGGCCTATTTTCCATAGATCCCTGCTGCCCTACCTTAAGAATGTCTTAAATCATCTTACCTTCTTTTTGTTTAAGCTGTCATGAATCACCTGGTAAGGTTTGTGAACTATTTCAATCTTTTAATTTGACTTCTTATGTAGTTAAAAAATTTGCACTCACTGATTTCTTCACAGAGCCTGTATTTTCTGTTTCACCTATGGGTTTTTTTTAATGACTTACAGGTTTGATTTTATGTCTTGAGTTGATTCCCTAATTACATGTTTTTACATTATTGATAAAATATGTCCCCCATTTTTAATTTTAATTCATCTAGTGATCCCATCCAGCCATTGACCCTCATTGCACTGTTTTCTCAGTAGATAGAGATCTGACATAAAAAGTTTCCTTAGGAATTCATTTTTACTTTAAATTAAAAAAGAAGGGGTGAAGGGGAAGCTATGGGCCCTGCTACTTCTTTATCCCTTCTTAAATCTATCTCCTTTTGGTTTTCATTTTAAATGTAAGAAGGTATCTGGTAGGATGCAAAATAATTAGGTGCTTTAGAACTTTCGCAGTTCTTATAAGTGATTATTTCATTATCATTTATTTATTTAATCTGAGATGCATCTATCTGCTGAAGGTCATGACACCTGCCACCCTAAACTCTTATGGAGGGTGTTGGGGATGCATTATAAGTCAAATTATTTTGTGATGTGGTGGGAGTTTGTAATTTCTCTTCCACTGTCTAACTCTCATTTCTATCAGTGATGCCACTATAACAAGTTTAGGTCAAGCTAAACCAAATAAATCCTGCTGTCTGATAAAAAGTGAAATGAGGAATGTGGTGCCTGAAGGAATATTTCAGCTTGTCAATCCTTTCCAAGGAAAAATGTCTCCTTGCTTTACTACTACTCTGAGGAAAGAGAAGATTACAGAATGCCCGAGATTAATATCTCTTCTGGTGCATCATTCAACCGTTTCCCTTAACTTAGGAATGAAAAATTTGTTGATGGTATTTCATGCTTGCACTGCTTTTTTTTTTTTCTGTGAAGCACCTCTGCATGACTTCATGCAGCTCAGGGCAGCAGCTAAATATGGGGCTGCAGACTCGTGGCAGGGGGGAAATGATGCATTTTAGGTGTGCTTTAGGTGTCATCTTCAGATAAAAGAAGAGTTTTGGAAGAGGAGGTTTTAAAAATCTCAATTTGAAAAATATGTATCTGTTTACAGAAAAATAAAGATTCTTCAAAGCGCTTCTATATTAAAGCAGCTGCCTTTTGTAAGTAATCAATAGAGAATTGACTCATGGGTTTCAATCCTGTACCTTTTTGAAAAGTAATACAGTGATGTTACTTATTTGATATAGTGTGGTACTGTTAAAACTAGACTTCTGATCTTCTACCCAGAAAACTGAAGGATAAAAGCATCAAAAGACATATCTGGAACTATAAATGTTTCATCCAGTATGAGACAAATTATCCTATCTTAAGGTAGACCATCTGAGAGGAAATTACAAATGCAACACTGTAGTTCAGTGCCCTTGTATTTGTGGAAACTTCTCTGTGGGCAGTCAGGGAAGAATAGGTCTGTGCTCCACGGGAGGTGTTTGGGGTGGTTTTGTTTTATTTGTGTGCGTGCATTCCTCTCTTTTAATGCAGCATCAAAACCTTTACATCCAGTTATTTACCTTCCACCCCTAGACTGTACTTGTCCAGGCCGTGCCCCGTCCCTGTTGTGATCCCTACACCTCTCATGGCTTGCCAGAGACCACCATGTGACCACCATCAAGGGGGGTCATCGTTGGTGCCTCTCTGCTGTCATGAAGCCTTTCTTTGCTAGATGTAAATGCAGTGTGTTCTTCAGGTTCAGAGACCTTTCAGAACCACATGAGTAGAAATCTCAAAAATATGACTGTCTGAGTTCAAGAAGCATTTGGACAGCACTCTCAGGCACATTGTGTGAATCTTGGGGTGTCCTGCAGAGGGCCAGTGAGTTGGACTCAATGTTCCTGATGGATCACTTATTGCCAAGCAAGATTAAAACGTGGTTAATTAATTTGTTCTTATAGAGTACACAAATTCAGGGTATTAATAATGTTAACCCTGAAAGAATGACAGTTAGTAACAATAGAAATAAATTGTAAAATAATCTTTCTTGATACCTTTAAAATTGGTAGTTTCAGGCTTTTTATTGAGTTTCCTCTGATCCCAGCAGTGACCCTTGATCCCACGGCATGGGGCTTGCTTGCATCCATGCTCCAGGAACACTGGTCCCTCATGTCAGGGGACTGCTTCACTGGTCAGGTTCTTGCCTGACAGCTCTTCACCTGGTCAATCAGCCCCTGCTCCCAAGATTTTGTTGTGTTTGGGAGTGAAATTATAACCCTTATGATTATGTCGTGAAAAAGGAACCTGGGTGTCCCACTGTCATGAGGACGCAAACTACTAACACACATTTTCATAACAGGGACTCTTACTGAATTTGGGTTTTCCAGGTTTTGGAATAGTTTCATTGGACTTTGCTTTACATCCCTTCCTATATAAATGGAGGAATAGATGATACACCTGTGTATTCCCCCTACCTCCTTCTTTCTAATTCACTTTGGTCTGATGATTTTAAACTAATTATATCATCCAAGTTGGTGCTAGAAAGCAGGGAGGCATTTTTAATGTGTTGGATTCAATGAAGGTACAAATTGGATATTTTTCTGGCAGAAGGTGTTTGCCTGCTTTTTCATGTGCTGATAGAGGATTTAGTTTCTCTCCTCTGCCCAGTGCTTTCAGGTAAATGAGTTAAAAACATTTTAACTGAGTTAGCCTTGGTAGGAGCAATGTGCATTCTGAGAGGCATCTTAACAGCTGGTAATATTAAATTTCTTTCTTATATGGGGTGAAATGTGACCCAGTGATACAGCCAATGGCATACTTAGAATGAGCATTGGGATTTCACTGCACTGACCTTTTTGGGACTCAAGCTGGTTATTATGTTCCCCAAGCAGTGTCTTTCCATTCCTGGCATTTTCTTTGCTTATGCATCTCACATATTTACTTACAAGGTAAAGAAAAGCTACTGACTCAATGTGTTATAATAAAAAGTGAGGACAATTGTCCTTGTTATCTGCCTACCTTGCGATCATTTTTGCCCTGCTTTGCTTGTTTCTCAACTACAGATTAAACTGGTGTCCTATTTGTGCTTCCTAGACAAGTACTGAGACTAAATAAGCAGTAGCCTTTTCCAGCTGAACGTAACCTAACAGGTGGGAGGAGTGTGGTGGAGTGTTGGAGAAGGATAACGAAAGGTGTCCATGGGATACTCCCAAGGAAGCAGAGTGTTATGAAATGAATGCATGCCTGGTTCCTGCTATATGAGAATGGTTCCAGCTGCGTGAGGAGTCAGTAGGACAGATTGAGTCAAATATGATTAGCACGGCAAAAGGGGAGAAATTGGTTTAAATAAAACCAACTGAGAACATTATGAAAGAGGCCAAGATTGCAGTAGGAAAAAGAGTTTCATAAAGAACATAAACAGAGCAAGACTGTGCCTCCAGGCATGTGCTTGTATTTAGTGGAAGTGTTTAGCTCCAGTGCCTTGGGCAGTGCTAGGGGAAGAGTTGTGCCTTGGAACAAATCTGCCTTTTCCCTGCTCATTGCCTTGGCGTCTCGAGGGAAGGGGCTGCACTTCCCCACATGTAGCAGAGTGGTGCGGAGTTTGCTCCCTGGCTCAGTGCTTCTGCTCACTGCTTCCCAGCTCCCAAAGCTGGCTGTAGCGAGGAGGGAAGGAGCCCTGAGCTCACCAGGTCTTCAGAGCTCATGGTAGTCAAGCTACAGGGTGAAGGAGGGAGAGGAAAGGTGGGTGCAAGAGCCAAGAAATATATTCAAGGATCATTGTGTTACGCATCTGTGCAACTGCAAATTGTTTTGTGCACTGAGCGAGTAACCAAAGACGTAGGGGGGTTGCAAGGGAAATTTGGTGTCAGACTAAGTCTGTATTGTTCAAATGGAGAAAATGTTTTATGTTTTATGTCTCCGTGTGCAGCAAGGCACATGAAGTAAATATGCCAGTAAATTGAGGAGCACTTTCATCCTCAAAAGAGAGTAAATATTAATGAAGATACAGGTGGTGTGCACACAGATGCACACACAGAAGGAAACATAAGAGGAAGTAGAGCAGTTATAAAAAGCGAACTCTGGAAGAGTTTGATGGCTGCCTTCCCAGAGGTTTTGGTGGGGGGAAGGTGGAGGAAAACGCAACGGCAGCAACAACAAAAGAAAATCATATCAGGGTTTTATAAACTCCTGAGGAACTGGGAGATGAGACTGAAAAGAAGTGAACAGCATCCTCTTCTTAACAGATAAAAGGGAATGTGCTGTAAAAAGCAATATTAAAGCTTGATCTCTTTGCTGGTGACATTTTTGTGAGTGATTTAGGGCAGTCCCTATGCACAAGCTGTAACAGGCCATGCTAGGTCTAACTGCAGCATCTTGCCATAGCTCTAGAGAGGCAGGCCCTGAGGACTGGCAGCAAGGGAACAGCTTTTGCTATGGTAAAGACAGCTCAGAACTTAGTAATGGGGCTCAGGGCTAGATGTCAAGGACAGAAAATATTTCATGATTGTAGCCAAATGCCTAAGGCACAAGCCTTTAACAGAAGGTGGTACCACAGAAACGAGAGCTGTGTGGGAGACATTTTAATTTAATTTAAACCCAGTGCTGCCAAACACAAACTCATGTTTGGCTTTTGTGTGGATGAAAGTTCTTGACACTAAAGTGAAGCTCCTTCAGAGCAAGGCTGAAGCTTCCCGCTGTGCCTCACTCCACTTCTTTCCCACCCTCAGATAGGGCTCAGCCCGTGCCTCACATGACTCTTGTCACCTTGTAGGGCTCATAGCAGAGGAGCCTTTCCTTATCCCGTTGAAGGAGAAGGGGAGAGGTTTGAAGGACTGTCCTGGCTTGCTCTCCCTGGAGGCAGGCTGTTGGGTGCCTCAGAAGGATGCAGCCAAGGGAAGGCTGTCTCCAGCTGTGCTGTGTTTCATGGCAGGCACTGGCCAGAGCACACAGAAATGACAGCAGAGAATCTGTGCAACTTTGCAGCCATTCCAAACCATCAGCAAAAAGTGTCTTCTGAGGACAGAGTTACTTCTTTGAGATGTGATTGCAAAGGCTGCCTCTTTCAGAAGGGTGGTGCTTTTTGTCTCCTTCACCCTTTGAATCAGCATTTCCTCTTTATGTGACAGTGGAGTGCAGGAATAACACAAATAAACAGAGCCCAACTACAAAATGATGTTTCTACTTAAAGTCCTTAACAAAGGATTCTCATGTTGCTTATATTTTAGCTATTAATGTATACTCATTACAGAATATATCTTTTAGAAATCTTTTGGCATTACCAGTGAGATTGACTTGCATAAGATAAATTATGCAAAAAAAAAAAAGAAAAAATTATGTCTGGATCTGAGGGAGAGATTAATCTAGATGTCAAGTTTTGAGATCTAGGTTTTAAACTGAGGGAGGATCACACCAAGCTGCCACTCTCCCATACTGCAAGAGCTGATCTGGTTTGCTCTTTGGATCCTGTTGTCTCTAGTTCATCCAGACAGTAGAAACTTAAAAGTGTCCACCTTGGAATCTGAGAAGAAATCAAGGTGTTGCTTCAAGTAGGAACCAAAGGGAGCACCTATAAGATGTTTGCCACGGGGGAATGAAGCAGTGTCCTTGAGATTTACAGAAGAAGTAGACACAAGTCGTTTCTTTAAAAAGTTAACACACTAAAGGGCAAGATACAGAAAAAAAAAAATCACATTTTAAGAGGGGCAGGGATTTTGCTTGTGTTTCAAGGTAGCTTGTATTTTGCCACTATGTTTTAGAGGAGGCTGATGTATAACACAAGCAAGGACTCTGGCAGCAAGGTACTCAGTTACACAGTACCTTTATTTGTGTGTTGGAAGAGGAGCCTTGATGAACATAATGCTAAAAAGAAGAGATTGTGCAGACTTACTAATGAGAATTATTTCTCCTTCAATATTATTCTTTCTATTTTTCAACTGCTGTGTAAGTGATGCAGTATGTGAACACTGATGCCTTCCTGTTGTATACTTGAAATTGTATGTCTTCTGTAAAATTTATGCTAAACCTCTTACAGCTTTTAGGAAAAGAAGACGCATGTTTCATTTGCTGTCTCTCTGTAAACAAAATGTAGAAGGATTTTTTTTTTTAAAGTTTGTGAGTTGTGGCAATAGAAGTAAAATTTTTAAAAATGTGATTAAGAATAAATATGGAAGGACAATAAAAAATCTGTCAGAACTCTCAGGAATAGGTGTCTAAGAATAAAATTAACTCTTTCCCAGAACAACAGAACCAGGACAGCAGGACTTGTACAAAAGTTTTTATGCAATTCCTCTTCTGCCCCAGCATTTCATAGCTAAAAATTTTCCTTCTCCGCTTTGAGTCCAGAAAACTTCTTTTTATATGGAAGTTACCATAAAATGGAAGTTAGCATAAAATAGCAAGATTCCGGGAAGTTTAATTAGAAGGCAAAATAATGAAAATTGTAATAAAATCAGAGGTCCTAGCTCTAAAACAACAAAATTTGGGGGGAAGCTGCAAACACATAAGTGAAATAAAGCTTGGTGGGAAAGCAAATTACTTTGTAAGATGTGTATTTGTAATACTTGATGCATACATTGCATGTGTGTGTATATATATATATATATTTGCATATCTCCTTTTTCTCCTTTTTACTTGCAGCTAGATATGCTGTCCCTCAGTTGATCATAAAATGGGTGAAGAATTTAAACTGATTTTGCAAATGTAGCATTTGGTAGAAAAAGGTAAATAAATCATGTTTATGTATTTTGTCAGGAGTATAACTTGTACGCATCAAAATGTTCATATTAATGACACAGTCGATCACAAAGACCAGTTTAAAAAACATTGTTTGCTGCCTACTTGGATTTCAAATCTGCCTGTGTGTCTGCCTGCTCTGACAGAGCTGGTGAAAGGAAAAAATTGCCTTGTGGTGACTTAAGAAAACAAGTTTATTTCCTGAACTTTCTTCTAAATAGTCACTTCTAAGGAACAGGATGGGGAGTTGAAAAAGTGTATCCTCACAGATACCTGTCTTCAGGACTCTGAATCAACTATGTTTAACCCAGCAGCAGAGTTAAGGCTGTTGCAATCTAAGTTGACAGTGTGTAAATATTTACCGTCCAAACCACCCTGTATTGTTTCCTTGTGCTGTCAGTTCTGTGGAGCTAATTTTGAGCTGGTGAGACGCTGATGTAGACAGGAGCGTTTCTGGGCATGTGCTGCACTCCAGGGCCTGCCGTCTCAGCACACACCTGTCGAGAGCTGCAGGAACCTGCCCACTGGGGAAAACAAGCAGCCCCAGAGTTAGGTAGTAGCGTTTGCTGTTGATCATATTCCAGAGATGAAAACCTTGTAGGTGCTAAAAAGCTAGAAGCAGAAAAATTCTTCAGCCTTATTTCAATATTCTGTGAGAAGACTGTCTTTCCTATGTAAACTATTTTAAACAAGGTCACAGTTTCATAAACTTCTTGCACCCGCAAGCTGTTTTGCAAGATTGTTATGGCTTTGAGTTTAAAAATATTTTGGAATAGGTATCTTAAGACTTGGCCAATCCTCTCAAGGGGTGGATGGCCGAGGAACCAATTACCTATTGCCACTCAACACACTTTTTGCGATCTATCCTATATAGTAGTCAGAAAATTAATTAAAGCTTAAGCTTTGGCTTCCACTGTTCATGAGCCTGGACTCTGTGTCATTTTCTTTATGCGCCTCGGACGTAACAGCGACACACCTGACCCTACTGAAGTTAGTAGTAAGAGTTCCAGCACCTTAGATAGGATTAGAATTTCTGTTTATCTTCAGTAATAGTGTTGTTAAGCCACAGTCCTTATGTGTAAGTACTGTCCTCCAAAGTGAATTTTTAAACCCAGCATATTGTCATTTCGGAACAAAATATAATCCTTTTATTTAAATTAAAAATTAGAATAACAACTTCAATGTCAAAAACCTAGGCATATATAAATTTATTCTTTTCCTGGGGTTGGTGATAAATGGAAGATTAAAATGTGTTAAGGTATGACCTTTAAAATAAAATTAACTAAATAATTCACCAAAACTGTATTTGTTGACATACTAATTTATTTTAATAACGCCTAAGACAGTCTCAAGTTAATGTAAACTTGATAGCATGTTTAAAAAACCTGAACCTCAGTTGTTTTGAACTGAGATTTATCATTGTAAATCATTGCAATCAGGTTTTTAAGGATATTGAAGCATCTAAAGGTTCAGGTGGGCTTCAGTAGAATCACAGAAAATGTCACAGTAAATAACTCCTGTTACCAGGCACTTTTTTTGCCAGTTTTATAAATAACTAGGCCCTTTTGAACACATGTAGCATTTCCGAATGTCTTTACAGAAAGTAAGCTGTCAAGTTCTGGCTCTGTGCTTCAGAAAATGGGTGGGAGAGTTAATACATTGAGGAAATAAATATAGCTCTGCAAAGTATATGGAGTGGTGGGTGATAAAATCAGCCTCCTGACCTGTTGCTTGAGGTAAAGCTTGCTAGCAAAGGCAGTGAAACAGCAGCACTTAGTACTCATTCCAAATAGGCTCTGGCATCCTCCTGGACTGTTTCTTGGGGTGTGAAACTCTGCAAGTGGCTGGATGACTGGAAACCTGGAGGCTGGCTACTGTGCCAGTAGTGCTTCCCTGTGGCTAAAGCTGCAGAGAGCTCAGTATATGCTAGGTCCCTTTACATTGGTCTTACCACCAGCCAAGACTTTAGGCTAGCAGAATTGGTTTACTTTATCCTGTCAAGGGAAGAATCTATTTCTAAACAAATTTGCAGTGCTGGAGGAGGGAGTGCAAAAGAGTAAAAGTTAATGTGTGACTCTCAAACCAAACTTGGTAAGAGTTTTCTCAGTTGCTTCTGTCTGCAGTCTCTGTCTCAAATAAGATATGTTTGTGCAAGACAAAAATGCAAAGATTACAAGAATGATCTGTTATCTAATGCCTTTTGTAAAAGAAGAGATTAAGTAATTTAATAATCACAGCTGGGGGGAAAGTTGGTTTGAAATGCTAGTTCAAAAACCTGAATTTTGCTGCTGCCTGCTGTAAGGGACATGACAAGGAAGCTGGGCTCAAGCCATTTTGGGTCTGACCATAATTGTCCATTCTTAATATTGTTTTTCTATCTTCCCTGGCTAAAATGGACTCCTGCAACCTCCCATGAGCACCCCAGGCTTCTTCTAGCCTGACAGAGGTCTACTGATCCTTCTGCTGTCAGGGCTTCACCTTTTGCTCTATGACACAGGGCAGCAAGAGAAGAGCAATTTTGTTTACCCCCTCTTCCCAAATCTTCCTGCGTTTTGTATTCATCATATTTCTTAAAGTGAAAGGGAACATACGAATTATTGTTTTTCTTCTTTTTCTATCTTCTTTTTCTTTTTTTCAACTCAGGAAGGTGACACATTGTTTTATTGTGAAAATCACATATTCTCATGGAATAATTTTTAAACCTAGCTCACTAGTTCCAGAATATCTGCTGCGCTGAGACTATCTCATGAAAGCCTGACGTGATATAGCTGGTGCTGATGTTGGGGCCAGTTCAACTGAACAATATCCCTGTCATTCCCTGTTGGTATAAGGGGAGCCAATTTGTGGACTGGGTTGTGAAGTTACTGGGAAACAATACAGTAGTAACTGGAACAATGCATGTATCACCCCTCAAATGGATTAAACCCACATGTGTGGTTAGGTGACTCCAAGCTTTGCAATAGCAGTTTCTGCTCTGAAAACGTTGAAGTTTATCTCAGAACTGCATTGACTGTTAAACCCCAGTGTTTCTGTATGCTCTCACCCACATTTTCCTGTATTGATACTGTGCCTAATTTCATTCCTCTTAGCAATGCAATTAAGAGCAAGCTCTGAGAACTGCAAATTTAGGGAATGCATAATATCAAAGAGCTGGATTCCACCTAAATGTGTTTGTAGGTGCACTCCTTGACTGGAACATGCAGATACAATCTGCAAACAGATTCATCTATGTTACTGTAGGAAAACAGCCAGAAGCACTACAGCCTTGTGTCAGAGAAGAGTATTAAACCTGTGTAAGTCCCAAAGTCCCTCTAGTTTTCTGACTGCAGGGAAAGTTTCATTTTCTGCTGCAAGATCTTTAGGAAGCTGCATGTCAGTGGCTGTAAGTAGGTTAGCTCAGCCGGCTGTACCTCTGTGTGTATCGTTTTCCTTAGCTATCACTTGCAGGGAACTGAGAGAGTTTTTTTGGGACTTTCTAGTAGCTGTCACAGTAGCAATGCAGTTGTAGCTTGCCAGGATATACGCCAGCATATGTACCCAAACTCCTACCACAGCACATAACCAAGGACTGGTGAAAATTAGAGGAGGAAAGATGTAGTTTATGGAGGGTTTTTTTGTGTATGTATCTGTCATTTCATATCTAAGAGCCTGTTATTAGAAGAATTTTGTAAGTCCGTTTACCTAGATATGTAAATAGATGGCTTAATATCATAAGGTATTAGGGATTTAGATAGCTGGAGCCTTGGTATTTCAGGAGCTTTTTATGCAGCAAGATTTCACACTTATATTTTTTCTTCTGGTTGTAAAAGTAATGTCTGCCTTCAGAGTGTTTTTCAGGTCATAAATCAAATTAAAGAAAAAACATGCATTTTGTGTTACAGGTTTTTGTTTCCAGATTTTATGTTTAAAAATCACTGGGTTAGGAAACAGTGATAGGGAAAGAATATAGACCAAAACCAGGAAAGGATAGAATCAGCAAATTTCACTTTTTCTGTCTTTTGCTTAATGATTAATGGGATAGACATATAAAGTGTATCACTTCAGGCAACTTAGTTTCTGTTGTTAGTAATACCTATTTTCCATATTTTTTATGATGAAATTTTTTGAGTGGGAAATTGGAGGAGATGGCCTTGTGAGGTCCCTCTCAAATGGACTTGTCCTGTGATTCTGTGACATGTGCAAGTTGGTAGCCTGCTGATGGAACCAGCATGAACACTGCTGCCTCAGAGCTCAACAAGAGCTTTTGCTGTATGTTGTGTAACATGAAAATGGGCAGAGGGCTGAGTGGTTTTGGGCAGCTGGTACTAGGAACAACATTCAAGGTAAACTCTAAGCCTTGCTGCTAATCTTAAAGGCAAGCGAAAGGAAGTGGTGCAGTCATGTGACTTCACCAAGTGTATTGTAAACTGAATAATGGGTAAAAAGTGATTCTAAGTTGACAGAGATTAGTGTTACTGGTGCTCCTTGTTGTGGTTTTCTGGGATAGAGGGGGCTGTTGTCAAACATTTAAGTTTGTCCTGGTTCTGGTTTTCTTTTTTTTTCATTTGTAACCAAGAAATTTCTTCCTTTGTCTCCTGTCCTTCTTTTGCGACTTTACACATTTGCAGCTTCTTGTGTGGAAATCAGTAATTTCCTTGGAATGTCAGGGAACTATGTGTACATTAACCAGTAGAGAATGCAGGAAAAAAGATTTTGAAAATTATTTCTGAGCATATGTCTAGTTCAGTTGTCATGGGAAACTGGATCTGTCACTTATGGATGGATGTTTTGCCCACCTTGTTGTAAGCTCCCCTGCATATGGCCTGGGATGTGTTGAAGGGACGAATCCTCTGAGATCATTTGTCTCCAATTGTGAACTGCATCTGCACAGCTTCTGTTCAAATCTTCAATAAGTTACCTTAGTTAGTTTTCAAGGGACCTCATATTCTCTTGATGCATATAGTTAAGTAGTGCACCTGGCCTGTAAGTATGTAAGTTCTAAAATACATTTGAAACATGAGAATTTGGTTCCACTTTATTGGCTCACACTTGGTGAAGTCACTAAGGGTAAGGAAAAAGTTTTAACACCCACCCTTAAATTATTCTTTCTCATTTGTTAACATTTTACACGTGCCTTGGTTTGTGACATAATTCTGTGACAGAAAGTGCCAAGTGTCGGTGATTTCCTAAGAGTGAAACTGCTTCAAATTTTCTTGTGTTTATGTTTAGAGTGCTTTAAATAACCTCCTGTCTGGATGCAGGCTTCTTACCCCTGGTGAAAATGTCTGACTACTACACAAAATGTCCTTTACTTACATTATTTCTCAGTATGTTGCCATATAAACCATAATTTTCTTTGTGGAAAAATACAAAGTAACTCAAAGAAAAGGAAAAAAAAAAAACAAACAACCAACCTTGTAGCATGACAGCAGTAGAAACGCAGGCTTTTCTGCATATGTTTTGAGAATATAAACAGATTGCTCAGCACAGGTTTTATCTGGTCCTTTTCTGAAGTTCTTTGTAATTTTTGCCTGGGAGTGAGGTATAGAAAAGTATGTAGTACGTTTAGCCTTTTAGTAGCAGGATGGCTATTTCATCATATATTCCCAGTTTTGAGAGTTTTGGTTTAAAGGCAAGTGGAATATTGAGTTCTTGGAGTTTTTTAAATCTAGAAAGTAGAAAAAAATACCTTGAGCTACAATTATGTGCTTATATATAGTATTTGAAGTAGACTTAAGCCTAGCAGACTGATTGCTTTGGTATTAAGCTTTTTGAATGGGAAATGCTGCTTATGGAAAGCAAACTCAGCCAGTGGTCAGTGGCTGCATCTCATTTGAAGATCATCAAATGTGTTTTGTAAGGAGATGACCCTTTAACTCTCAAAACTTCTCCTGGAATCACTTAGCAGTGATGCTTCTTATTACTGGATTTCTGTGTAGGGAAAACATTTCAAATATATTTTTCTTATATTTTAAAGGGTAGTATTGTTTTAACTTAAATTACAAAATACATGTAAGATAGGCTACCATTATTTAATTTATTGACCATTTCATTTTATTTCCCAAGAAATTGAAAGGGGGGAGATTAAGTCATAGTAGAAATCTGAAGAACTAATAAATAGGAGGGTGTTTTCACTCTTCTGTCTTCTCTGCAGTACTCTTCTCTTAATTAGGATCCATCCAGTTTTTTGTTCTACTATTTTTCTGATGATCTTGAGATGTAGAAAGAGTCGCTGCCAAAACCAAGCAGTAGGAAGTTAGGCTTTAATTCAGCTTCAGAAAAGCAGTTTTGTTCCCTTTTTGGTAATTCACTTCATCCTTCTAATGCAAGGTCACTCTCCTGCAGACTAAAATGTCACCTTCCAGCAGGAGCATGCCATGAAGAATTTCCAGGTGACCACAGGCCTGAAACATGGGTGACAACTTTACAGAAATAGAAATAATCTCCCAAGAAGTGCTTAAGATTTTTCAGAGCTGCTTTTTCTAGTGTATGATTGTACATTTGGCTCACAGCAGGCAGGTTGTATTCATATCAAGTTATTGAAAAAAATGCAAAATTTATTATGCATAAAAATGAAATTCCCTTTTGCTTTTCCAAATGCAGTGTGCACAATTGAATTTTAATAACTATATACACCTCAAATTTTTATGGCATAAAATGGACAGTTGTGTAAAAGGTGGTAAGAAATGATATGCTGTACTGTACTTTTATTCAAAATATGATGCAGCTTTACAGCCTTGTTTCCAATGCTCTACTCTACACTACCATAAACTCTCATTATTAGTAACAGTGCAGTCAATGAGCTAGACTGCATTTCTATCAGAGACTTTATGGGACATTTTTTTCATAAGGCAGAAATGGCAAAATTCCCGAACTTCTTACTGAAACTTAGCAGTGACTCATGTCTGCACGTTACTGCAAAACTGGTAAGAGGACAAATATTCATTGAGAGCAGAAGTAACAATTTAAAGCAAGAAAAGAGCCATAAAAATCATATGGGGGATAAAATTCAGCATCTGATAATAGTTGTGATTTTGTCAGGGATTGCATTTTATGAGAAATGAATTTGGTGCCTGGTCTAGGGGTATGCTACGTATCATATGGTAAGATCTTCTAGCATGTGCTAGGTTGAGAGATAAAACAAAATTAAAAAGGTTTTTCAGAAGATTTGGAAAGAAATATCAATAATCCATGTACTAAATGAGAAAGAGATAAATATCCTTCATATACTATTGTTAGTTTGTTTTGTTGGACTTTTTTTTTTTTTTTTTTGCTCCTGAAATACTGAGTAGGCCTGAGAAAGCCTAAGGTCAAAAACCCCATTAAAACAGAGAAAAACATCTCTCACACATCTGCTTTTCGAGACTTTCACTTTGTAGTGCATGAAGCTAAAGCATCCCATAGAACAGAATGTCAGAGAGCCTTTAACAAGCATCCAAGTCCCAACCATTACTTGCTGCTTTGGGTACTTTCTGGCTTTAGCAATACAAAATTCTGAAGGTGAAAGCAATTCCTTCAGGACTTGGATCTCTAATGGGGTCAGTGTGCTTTAAATGAAAAGTCCTGTCAGTCTAAAAGAAAGTATGATGGAGACTTTTGTTTTCTATGAAATGGGGGTACATCCTTAATAATAATGGATGTAAAACATAGAGGGAGAGGAGACAGGGAAATGAAAAATGTGACCTGTATCAGATAGTTAAAAAACCCCACCAAACCAACCAAGCGAAAAAAACCCAGAGCAAAACAAACAACAGCCATGAAAGTTCATTAACTGGACAGCAATGACTGTAGAAAATCAGAAAACATGCACATTTTTTGCAAAAAAGGAAAAACTCAGCTTACATTGAACAGGACAGTGCAAGAAACAGCTATATCAGTGATGAAGAGTTTAAAACTTTTTGTGGACTCAGAGACAAGAAAGGAAGCATTCCAGGGCAGGCAAGGTCCCTCGAGGAATGACAAGACCTTTACCTTGCTGCTTTTCCAAGGCATGCGGAGATTGTTAATGCCTGGCACAGACCAGCATTGCCTCACAAGGTTTGTTTCATCCCTTGTCCCAGTGTCATGCCTGTACTTTTGATAGTTCTGGGACTTTTGAGCGTTCATAGAGAAATTTGAGGAGCCACCATTCAATGCTGAGGAGCTTTCTATCTAACTGAAGGCAAAAAACATGTTCTATAGGTACTTCTTCACTGCTCTGTTTGGTTACATGTGTCTTTGCACACATCAGGTGGAGACGAGAGAGGAAAACAAAAATGCAGTTTTGGAAGATACTTGGTGAAAAATGTTCTGCACATAGACCATTAGAACAAAGTTTGTTTGGAGGTAACATCATGTTGTAGTTTCAGACTGAGAAGAACCATTCCTTGTGTACTGAGTTGTGTAATGGGTACAGTGCACATTTTGAACAGTCTGTGGTTTTATTCTTCATTGCTCTGTCCTGCCTGTGATACAGACAGGAGTCTGGAATTAATGCCAAAGTGTTTGGAGCCCTTGAGTGGCTCACAAAGACCATGAATAGACTTTTCTGGCTGCATGGAACTGCCCTCTTCTTTCCCTGATGAAGTGATGGGCACCTGCTGCTGTATTCCCTGCTTGTGTGGCAGGAGAGCTGTCGCAGAGTGTTCCCCATGGCAGCCATGGAATCCCTGGTAAAAAGGATCCATTGCCTTTCAGATCAGCTGCTCAGCATGGACACTTGTTGTCTCATGACTGGCAGCAGGAGCAATGACTTCTGGAGGAGGAATTCATAATTCATTGGAGTGTCTTCTCAACCTAGGCATAGGCTGCCATGTAGGCATTGAGGAGATGGAAGCTAATGGAATCTATGACAAAAACAGTCTGACAGGTTTTTCTAGAAATGTAGCTCCTCTACAGTTGCGAATTGCCATAGAGGAGTTCAATATGAATTTTTGAGTCGTACATGAGGTTTTCTCTGCTCCCTCAAAGGATTTAAAGGTTGAGTGCAGCCCTTAGCATCATTGTCTGTTTGGAGTGAGTGGCACTTGGTGAAATTGCGAATAATTCGGAGCATCTGTGGTGGAAGGTGGGGATAGGAGAAAAAAAGTTTGGATTTTGTTGCTTCAGCCAGAGTTTGGGGAGTAGTTAATGCGCAAGAAAGAAAAACTTTGAGCTGGAGACAATTTCTGAACAGCTGGTACAAGTCAGCCTGGCTTCATTCATAGACCTTACTAGAAAAATAGAAAAAACTAACACAAGATATGAGAAAGGTGAATGCCTTTATTTTCTGAATAGCATTTGCATTTGCCTGATGATGCATGATGCAGGGAGAAAATTTCAGACAAACCTGAAGAGTACAGTAATGTTATTCTACCTTTGGCCAGAGCATGTCTGTGTTGCAAAATTATTGAGAATGACAGGTGTCAAAGGGCAAAAATATTTTTCTAGCATTTTTTCTTGTGATTAAATAAGAAAAAACAGTCTTGGATGATGATTCTACCTTTAGTGTTTGGTTAATTACAAGCTTGAAACTAAACTCATTTGTGGGATGATACTCATCAAATTTCTTTTAACTGACACACACAAGTTCAAAAATAGCACATATTTAGATGAGGACTAAAACCCTTCTGCTTTCTTACCCATCCAAAGATTTGAAAGCATGTGGGGTGTAGAAGATGAAGGATATCTGGAATCATGAGGGTTCCCTTCTGTACTTACGCGATTTAGTAATAAGAGACCCAGTATGAATTAAGTTTTTTAGTACAGCAGCGGGTGTCTGGGGCAGTTAATTTTCTTCTTTCATGTTTCTGGTAGGACTTCTCTGGGGGTTTATAGGACTCATCTCTACAAAGACAAGAAGTCTTTCAGTGTCCTTGATCTTGCATCCAGGAACTATTGTCCATCATGTCTACGTGCCCCTCAGGAGAGTTTCAGTAGCAGGGTATGATGATTGATTTTGATAGTATCTCTACAGATTCTTTAAAACTTCCATTTCTCATTTTTTTAAGTTAAAGTGGTAGGATGGAGGTAAAATTATTGCAGTAGTCTTCTGGGACAGGAGAGGGTGAGAACTGGATTGAGAAAGAAGGGTTTCATTCCTGAGGCAGTGGAAGATTAAATATCATAGAGAGACAGTTGCTGAACTCCACTTGTGTCACAATAATGTTGCCTATTTGCAGATAGACATGCCCTGCAGATACTTCAGGTGTGGTGTTCTTACTTTAAAAAACTGATAATACAAAATGTTTTATCTCTGGTATCCTCTCGGTACGTCCTTGGGATTGCTGTGGCTAGAAGTGCCTCTGTGCTTTGGAGCTGTGTGTCCTTCATAAGACACTCTGGGCGTGCAGTGTGGCTTTTGTTCAGGATGTCTTTCTTTTATGATGGGTGGGAGAGGGGCTGACTTAGGTATTGGCATGTGGGAAGCAGAGAAGTGGCTTTTGGACCAATGTAGAGTTGAAATGAAGCCAGGCTACATGGCAAGACTCAAAATTCAGACGTTTTTTCTCCATGTGGTAACGTAAAGGAAGCCAGCGTATCAACACTGTTAGTCCATTTGCAGTGCTGAGTTGCTTGCGTTACATGGTCAGCCTTGTGGGGGTCACTGATGCCCCTGCAGACAGTGCTTTCAGGAAAAAATAATTCCTGTTTCCTTGAGAAACAGGAATTAAACAAGATGATTCCTGGACATTAAATATCCAAATGGTAAACATGGCATTATAATGTGAATCCCCATAATAAACGTTCTGTAACTTTAGCTGTCCATCACAGTTGCAGCAGTTTCAAGGGATTGGTATAAAAGAAGATTAGAATATAATCATCCCACTATTTTAATCCATTTGAGGAAATCCAAGGTAGATGCTTAAAAAGTTGCTAATATCTAAAGAGAAAGCATGCATAGAATATTAATATTTCAAATTATTTATATTTAGGAAAATCATAGGGCTTCACATGGTTCCACACACAGAGATTTTACACAATTATGAAGATTTTTGTCAGCAACTCTGTGGATTATTTCAGTTTTTGATAGCCTGTGAGCTAACAGATATTCATCAACTAAAAGCAACACTGGAAGAAAATAAAGTATAGGAAAACAAAGCTAAGAGTTATTTTTGTAGTTGTGTTGAGGGGGAGTTTTCAAGGGGAGCTGCTTTGATGGGAACATTTTGGAAGACATGCCCCAACTGGAAAAGTTTTCAAGTGATCTTAGGCATCCGACCACAAAAGCCAATGATAACAAGTTGATAGATGGTATCTAGCCCAAAATTCTAAAGATTTTATAGTAAGTGAGTTCATTTGATAAATGTAGTGTAAAATTTCTCACTTTAATGGTGCTGGGAGCTTGGAAAGTGTTTGCGCTTGTTTTGGTGCTTCTAGGTGTTTCGGAAGGGGCTACAGAATGGGGAATAAATAATAAGATTATAAAAATTGTTTTATTACATTATGCAGCAGTTTAAAAATAAGGGCTACTATTTGTTGCAAGAGGTTGTTCTGAGAGTGATAAATAATTCATCTCCAGATTTGTATGCTTGAAATTCAAATTTTTGGTGTATATACAGGGTGCAATGTTAAAGCTCCAAATTACAGCTAGTGGAGAGCTCGTCAGTAGGTGTAGAAATCTTGATCCTTCCGAGGTCATTCTTTAGCATAGGGGTGAACCTCTAGTCCTTCACTAAGACCCCAGACCTAGAGATGGTGTTCAACTACATCTTGAGGTACCTTCTGTATTTCTGCCAAAGAGGCAGAACCCATCCCTGTAAGTTGTAACCTGAGTGGTTGCTCAAACTCCTGTCTCAACAGAGGCAGAGAACTGGAGGGATTGTGGAGAAAGACAACAAGAATGATCAAGCCTGTGAAAACCTTTCATATTAAATAGCTGCATAGGTCAGGACTCCTTAGCCTGCTGTGGAGATTGTTGGAGATGATGGTGTGATATGTTAGAGATCTACTGAATTACAAGTGGCATGGCGAGGGTAAAAAGGGAGACATTGTTCACCACTGCAAGTGTGAGAGGGCATCAAACAGAAAGTGGCAGGCAGCTATGAGAATACAGATAAAAGAAAACACCCTTTTTTTATACCAGTGCTAGTCAGGGAAAGTGATAATCATGAAGTGAGACCTACTCAAAAACAAAACATATAAATAAAATTCTTCCCCTTTCCACCCAGTAGAGGAATGCAAGTAGGAATGAAGGAGACTATGGCCAAAACTAACCAGGTTTCTGCCTTCTTCAAATTATAGGGTAAAAAAAAAAGAGAGAGACCTGGAGGTTTTCAGAGTTGCTACTAGTTTTTATTACTGTTTTAAATCTGCCAGCAGAGAGCAAGCTGGGATTCCTGGGCAAGGCAGTAAAGGCTACCCTAGAGATAGGACAGACTCCAAACTCCACGTGCAATATTCCTAAGGAATAGTGTTATTTGTTCCTGGAGGCTGAACATAAACTCCATGTCCATCTTTGGGGAGGGTAGGAACACTAATCCTGTGTACTGAGTGTTGTGCCCCATTAGACATTAAATATGCTAAATACAGTTGGGACATTCTGTTTAATTAAGTACTTTCTGTCTTGTCTTTGCCTAAGAACTATCTGAAGAATGCAGTTTTTGTTCTAGTATTCTTTTTTGCTGCCTTGTGGCCATATGTGAGGCTATGGAGTAAATAGAGATGAATCTGAATGGAAAAAAATAGCTGCTAATTTTAAGGTGAACCTTAAGTTTACTTTCATTGGCACAGAAGCAACTGTGATGTGAAGCAGAAGATGCTGGGAGAATGGGAATACTGCTTTTGTGCCATTTTATGCTGTTTTAAAATTACAACCTGAGAGCTTAATTTCCACTAGTTCAGGGAAGCACTACATTTATAACAAAATTTACCGGCTTGGGCTATAGAGGTGGCACAGTTAAAAAGTCTGTCAAGATTTCTGTAGCAAAGACCTATTGACACAAATCTCCATTTGCTGGTTAAAAAAATAAGTTTTGGGCAATATTACATGCTTATTGGCTGACTCTGTAGATGCTTTTTTTTTTTTTTGTAATTGAATTTTTCAACCTATTTAAACATTTGTTCTTTCCACCTTTAAAAGAAGAATTGGTGTTGCTTTCTGCTTTCATCATTAACACTATCTTAACTGCTCTGGACATTAGGCTTTAATAGTGTGCTTTAAAAATTCAAACTGTTCTAGTTTTGATGTTTAAAAAGAAGTGGATAATACAGCAGATTTGCACGTCTTGTTAATGGGTGGTTTATGCTGAGTATGTTCTGCGTATCACATAAAGAGCATACCACTGGTACAGTGCGGGAGACTTCACTTATGATCTGATGTTTCGGGTCATTCCTCAAGCACAGGGCAGAAAAAAGGCTGACCTGAAGATGTTTTCTGTGGCAGAGTTATTGCATTATCAATTGGAATGTCCCTCCACAGGGCACTGATTCCTTGTACACCCCTTCAGTGATCACCACTTTGGTGATTTAGTAAACTGATTGTTCAATGTGAAGCAATTCGGAGAGATCAGGTTTTATACTTCTGCAACAAGAATGTCAAAAGCAAGTTGAGGGGATATTTTAGGTAATCTGCCTTGTTTTCAGACCTCTGCTGGTATGACGCTGGCCTAGCTTTCGCAGTGAAATGTGACATTAAGAGCTGTACTCCAAAAGGCTCTCCAACAGCCAGTCCCCTTGCTGTGAGCAAGCAGGGACGGTGATGGACAGCATGCAGTGAGTAACAGCAGTGCCAGTGCTGCCTCTGCAGCCAGGCTTGCTGAAGTAGAAGGTGCATTTTATTTGTCTTTCTGGTCTTTGTATGTGTGCAAGTCTTCCATAAATCTAGGCAGTCTTGGTGTGCCCCTCCTTTGCCTGTGCAGGAAGGAACTGGCAAATGGTGATCAATGAGCTGAGGGATTTATCTGAGATCACCTGGATGAAGGCAAGATTTGGACAGGGATCTCCAAGGGCCTGATGATCTTCCTCACCACTAAGGCATCCTCTTGACTTAAAGGCTACCAAGACAGCTTTGTTCGTCCCCCAAGTGAATTGCCTGATTTGCTTATCATTTCCTCCAGAGCCTTTTATATTCTTTCTGGCATTTATCTCCTCTTTGCCATCTTTTGCCCTTCATAGTGTGCCACTGAACAGAATCCTTGCAGACAAGCAGAATGATATTCAACAAATGAAGGGAGGTGTAGAAAAAAATGCAGTTTATTTGGTCCTTTTTTCAGACTATACAGGCAGCTGGGAATCCTAGTCACCTCTGAGTGTAAAGACCTTGCTTTGTTGTTATCACGTGAGTGTTTATTATTGAATTGCCCAATAGCTATCGGAAAAATTACGTATTTATTTTTCCCTGTGGAGCCAATGTGAATTTGCACACATGTAATGTAGGTGCATGTCTCAAGTGCTAATTTGTATCCCACTGATTATAAGAAAGTCTGGAGGAGTAGATCAGATGTCGACATAATTAACTAGGACAGTTATTACCCATCATATATGATATGGTTCTGACACCATTAATGTTTTAAGGGCTCAAAGAAAGCTTTCAAGGGAATTAGATTTACCTTAAAATCCACTAATGCTGTAATCCATACAAAGATGAACCCTTAATTTGAATGCAGAGAGTTATAATATTGATCATCATTGTCCTATGCTCCTACAAATTATCTGATAGTTTGATATGCTTTACTTGGGAATTCAAATGTCACTGTATCCATTTAACATATGGTGAAACTATAGCACAGAGTTTGTGAAACACATCTAATTAAATTGAAAAGTGTTAAATGAATGGGTATCCATTTATATCTTGATAAAAAAGGTTACGTTCTAGTGCATTTAGTTAACTGCAGCAGTTAGAATTCCAAATACTCTAAAGTGTAATTTGTAGTCTGTAGATTTAGTTAAGCTGACATTCTCACATTGTGGAATGGCTCCTGTCTAAAAGAAGGGACCCTTTCTTTGTCTCTCAAGCATATGGAGCAAAAGGAATGTTTATGCTCAGCTTATCAAGAAACTGCATGAGAGAGTGTTGAAGATATTTTGGATTTATTCCGTGTATTACTGTTTTCTAATCAATTCCTTGGATCAGAAATGGGCTAGTTGCATTTATCTGGGGTAGCATATCTGACATTTATGTGTTTGATTAGCCTTGAAGAACTGTAATTTTTTAAGAGTTCTAGCATTTTCAATATTAGACTTAAGCTGTGCCTTATGGCAAATACCAGTGTTTGAATATGCTAACAGAAATTTTCTACTCCTTGAAGATAGAGTACTTAATGTAATTGGTAAACCAAATGATACCTAGCACTCCACTGTAATGCTCTACTTTACATGTAAATTATATTTTCAAGCACCAAGTTTTTTCTCAGTTGTGATTAATCCTTCAAATAAAGGGGGAGGGCAAAGCAGCTAGTTTGTTTTTGATGATACATTCCTCCTTTGGGAAAGATTAACTATGCATAACTTTGTTGAATTTAGCAATTTACAATGAATTGTTGAGTTGTCCGTGGAGACCAATTCTGTTCCTTCAGGAGAGTTTGTCAGGTTACATTATGCTCTGTTTCTCTAAAGGAAAGAAGCTCTTATGTATCTATCTGTGGCAAGAGGTAGTAAGTTCCTTGCTGCAATTTGAACTTAAATAAATCTAGCACGTAAAACTTAGACAAGTATATTTGATGGGTGAAGAAAAGACAGAGACTGAGAAGACAACTAATTCAAAACATGCTCTCATTTTGTGTGGTTTTGGTTTGCATGTCAAAATTTCAGATTGTATTCAGTGTTGGGTCTCATTCCTCATTCCTATTTGCCTGTCTGTCACATGCTTTTAGCTGGTCTTTAGCTTTGTTGGTTGCCCTGCCTCCTCTTCTTGCTCTTTCCCTTTTTCAGATTGTACATAGATATGAATGACTTGATTAATTCTGCTAAAAGACCTGTTTGCTATCTTCTGAACCTCTTAAGTCCCACAGGAGAAAGAGGGAATGTGCAGTAACATCTAGCTTAATCCCTTCAGGTGAGGGGAAGAGCATCTGTGCAAATGTTGGGGATTCCTGTGGGAAACTATGGTGGATTCTTGCTGGCTGAATCTTTTTTTGTGTGGAGTCAGTAGAAAATACCTCACAAAATATTTTAGATTAGTGGGGAAACACTGTCACTTGGGAGTGCTGCTGGGCCCTTTTTTGGGAGAGGGAATACTAGCAGAGAGTGCTGGAGCAGTGGGATGTAACAGTGTGTGGGCTCAGAGATGCTGCAGCCTTTTAAAGGTTATTTCCTGGAAGAGCTTAATGGATAATGATCAAGTGCAACAAGATTTACATATTCAATTTAGTGTGTTATGCAGCAGTGTCATGGCCTTCCTTCATTCCAGCACAAGAAACAAAAAATGGCTTCCTAGCAGTGAGAATGTTGATGCTCCTTCTCGTGCCAGGTGTTGCACTGTGTGTGTGATCTGCAGTGATGGAGTGGGTGGTTTGGTTTGATGGATACTTTTTTTTTTTTTTTTGCTATAACTGTACTGAGAGCTGGCATTTGAACGAGGAATGGTGATGAATGAAAATGCTCCCCATCCCTTTTATTAAAAACTACTGAAAATTAGTATTGTGTATGTGGGACTGATGGGGAATGACAAATTCACCGACCAAAGGTTTGAATTCAGACTGTTAGAAATGACAGTGTATCTATCTTTCTGCTGACTGAAAGAATATTATAAATGTAAATAGATCTGCTAACCTGTCTTCCCCTGCCTGGGTTTTGACTCTGTATTTCACAGCTATGAAAGCCATTTGGATGTCAAGTGAATCATGTGAAGTACGCGAGAGAAATAAATTTTTTTTTTCTGTCTCTTCCTCTCCATGTTTCCCAAAACTGCAGCCACAGGAATAAGTCTTCAGGCTGGCCTCACCCTTCAGGGACCTGGAGCTTGAACCAGGGGACACCTTATGGATGGGAGATGACGGCAAACAGAGATGGAAGAGACTACTTCATCAGGTAAGTGGGCAGAGTGAGCTGTGCAGTGTGTGGCACAGCGCTGCAGCCCTGCTCTCAACTCTATCACCTTGGAATCCTAATTCCTGCTTCAGCCCTACACAGTTAATGTTTGATTTATGGCACAGGGATAGCTCAGACTGTGCTTTACTGCACTTTGCTTTGGTACTTGGTTACTTCATTTGCGCAAGAGAATGCTGATAATTAAGAACCTGTAATTCTTTGAAGAATTACAAGTAAGGTCATTAACAGAAGATAAATAAAAAATAAAAATGCCATGTTTAAAGAATGAGGCAGAAGGTCAGTTCTGACTGAGACTTCCAACTCTCCTCCATCTCTGCCATGTGAGGTCTTTTGGTTTGTCTAATAATTATACTGGTAATGAGAAAGTGTATGTTTTGATCCTGTATAGTAAATATACTAATTCTTAGCTTTTCCACAGTTTTTTAGCTCTGGGTTGAAAATAAATGTCAATGTGCATGATAAATCGTAAACATAATTGGCTTTTCTTTTGCCATTGGAAACTGTGCATAATTATTCTTTAAAATCACCGAGGTGGCTTGGATAAAAAAATACTTTGCTGTTCTAGCAAATGTACTCTTAGATGGCTTTGGAACTTCTTCACTAAAAAGGAGTGATGGTAGTGAATTAGTAGACCCACTGGCTGCTTGGCATTCATTGCTTTAGCTTACATTTCATTTTCAAGGTTAGCATTTTGATTCTGTTCTTGTGAAGTTTTTTTTAAATTATTATTTAATTTTTGTCTTTATCAACCTATTTAGAAACTTGGAGGTACTTGAAAAAGGCATGGATGAGAATTAGAATTCTTTTAACACGGAGTAGAAGGATGAAACTTACTTATTGACTGTTAAAAGTCCTTAATTCTCTCAAGATCCTTCAGCTGCAAAAAAAGAATTGTAAAGCATAAGAATGAAGATCCCTGTTACTGTGCTTTGCTTTCCTAGCGCTTTTGTCCACAGGGTGTGCCTTGGCTTCCTAGGAGGCATTTGCTTTTGGAGCCAAAGCAAGATCTGTAGCAGCCTGGTGACCTGAAGGCTTGCAAGATTTAGAGCAATTTCAGACCTGTCCAAATTGGAACAAATTTTCTGGGTTAATGAGAGCTCAGAAGCTGACTTTGAAATGTCAGTTTCTTCCTTCAACAAGTATTTGTCGTGCTTTGGATGTCTGAAAGATGGACAATGTGAAGCTGAATGCCAGGCACGATAGGACTGTATTAGCACAGGTTTTCTGCCTGAGTCAATTAGGCTTGTGAAGACGTATAAGTGAGCCTCCAAGGTACTGTGCAGATGTGAGACTGTTGTTTCTGTTACTCACGTTAGTGAAGAGACCTGCACGTCTCATTCCTGTTTTCTGTAGACTGTTGGTATGTTCTCCTCTGTGTGAATGACATTCATTTGAAGGATTAATATCCTGATTCCTCCTCTTTTCTCACTGGTCACATAATGGGATGCTGCACTTGTGTAGCTGTCAACAGTTGTAGCTCACAAAATGCAGTGCCTTGGTACTCATTAATTTTGCAATTTGGGAATGTTTACTAACCCTCTGTAGCTAATGATTATTTTGTTTATTTTTTGGAATGGCTTTTAGTACCTTAAAGTGCCACATCCCTCTCTTAAATTGAGAAAACTGCATCTAGGAAAAAAAAATCCATAACATGGAGTGCCAAATTATGCCTTAAGTAATATTAGGCCTGTGTTTGTCTTGTTGTTGGGGTGGTTGTTTTGGGTTTTTTTTCTCATTCTCTTACAAGGTGCTTGTTTTTCATTCTCTTTTGGGCCCTGGTCTTCCTTCCATTTTTCTCTGCATATGAATAGCAGACTACTTGGGAAAAAATAGTCTGCTCTGAGGGCTAAAGAGCATGAGGCCTCTGAAGAAGCTGATATGTAGAAGCATTTGATGTTTTGTGCCAGGCTTTCCAACCCACGGGAATCTCTGAGCAGTTTCAGGTGCAAATTGAACACTGCTACATACCTACACATTGCGTGGTTTATAGTACCTATTCCTGTAGCAAACGTTTTAAAGCAACAGCACTGGCTGTAGCACGTGCACAGATGTGCTTCCAGAGTAGTAATGCATCCTACGTGAAATGACAGTCCCCGGGAATGCATTACAAGCCAGTACTTTTGGAAACAGAATAAAGCCAGGGAACCATTTGGGACCACATACTGCTGCACCGAGTCACCAGCCATCCACCATTACCAGGCAACATCAGCCTGGATGGCTACTACGATGTGACTGGGTGGTTCTGTGACAGATATCTTGGTTTCAGAAGAATGACCAAAGACTAGATAGAACCAGTGTCTTGCCAGTGATTCCTCTGTGGAGGTGTACATAGTATCTGTCCTTACAGTGACTGTTATTTGGCAGAGAAGCTCTCTCTGGCTTTCAAAACAACTGCTTTTGCAAATACTATGTGAGACTACATAAATAATTTAATAATTTAATTTTCTTTCCTTCATTTTTCGCACCTAGATTTTAGGAATGATATAGTGAGATGATTTTTGACAGTTATGCCAATAAAGACAGGAGAGAGATCAGCGAGATAGCATTTCTTATTGTCTCTAAGGCTTTTTATAGCTATGCAGATTAACAAATTGCATCACACTGAAGGAGAAAAAGCAATTCAAATACTTTGCTTGGTTTTGATTAAAGATGTATAAACCAGGTAATATCACAATGAAATGTATGCATGAGTTCTGTACAAGGAAGTAACATAATTCACAGCAACATTAACTGCTTTTTAGTTAAATAATTTACTTTGTGCCATATGTACATATCCATTCAACTGTAAGCAGACTTATTGTAAGTTTGAAATTGTGGGAGGAATAAAGAATCCAGGAGAATCTTCTGGTGAAATGAAATGTAATTATATAGTGTTGGTGCAAATGCTTTAAGGCATGAAGGGGAAGAGATGTTTATTCTTTCTGCTAAAGCAAATTTGATTTCTTTCAAATCTCTAAAAGCCCTTATGACATGAGCTAATCAGGGGCAGCTTCCATCGCCAGGCAGTGCTTTTGTAAAAGTGTGAGAAGAATCTCTTATCAAAATATTTTCAGATGTTGCTATCAATTCATTATCTCTTCTGTACAGATGGCACAACCAGGGTCATTTTGCAAACCTCTAAAATATTTTTTCTCAAGTTTAGGCCATGGTAAATTAAAGTTTCAGAACTTCACCCATTCCCTTATGAGACAAGTAATACATTTCAGTATGGGAGGATGGCAATCATCTAGTATTCTTCCAGCATGTTTCTGTACTCCACAAGCTGTATTAAGCTGGACTTCTAATATTAAATTATTTGAATACAGTATTTTCAACCGCTTTAAAGTCCTAAATGTTTTATTCTCATTTATTATATAAATAATAAATGCTGTGTAGTACATGATTATGAGAAATTCTGTAACATTAATTTAAATAAAAGCATGACACTTATTAAAAATGGTTTTGGTGTGAATATAGCATTTCAGGGAGATAGTATGTGGAGCAGAAGGTTTTGGCTGATTTTGTATACAAAAGGTTTAGCCTCATGGCAATTTTAGCTTCTTATTTTTGCCACTGCTGTGATCTTACTGATTTTTGGACCTCTACATTTTTGTCCTTTCCCTTGTGGAAATGTTGCTGCTTGTCAGATCTGGAGGGAAGTTGATAGAAGGAAATAAACTGGCAAAAGCTAGTAAAAAGTCAGTCTTATGGAGAAAGCAATAAATTTTATGTCGATTTTGCTCTGAGCCAGTCCTTTGAATGGTCTGATGAAGTTGCAGAATAGTTTAGTACAGAAGAATTCTCTGAAGGTCAGGCTGTCCAGCCTCCTGCTCAGATCACAGCTAATGCCAGGTGACGAGCAGCATTGCTGCCACACTGAAATATCTGACTGATTTGAGAATAGGGTTGCAACAGAGTTGTCTTGTCTTGAGCTGCCCTGCACCTGCACTTGAAGGTGCAAGTTGAAGTAACATTTGCTGCCTTCAAAAGTCATACCTTTTTGATTCCTATTGCTGTTTAATTCCTAAGGAATGAGGTACTTCGGTATTTTCATGGTTCTGGTTCATTCAAATAAAGACCAGAGAATGCAAAATACAATTATCTGAAAGGAAGTGTAGCCCTTCTCATATGGACTTAAAGCAACACTGGTTCCACTAAAGTGTAGTTAGTTATTAGATTCTCAAGATAGGGGAGTCTGTTAGGTCAGCCGATTGCCATACCCTTGTTTGCAAGAGGTGCTATTGGTTGTGTTTATTTTGCTTTATTATTTTTATTGGTTGTGCTTACTTACTCTTGCTATTGCCTGGGAGAGGATGATGGGGTCTGTCTGTGTTTCCACTTTGGTTTGTTCTCTATTTGACTCCAAGGACCCTGACCATCTGTATTTTGTGCATATAAGCTTGCTTCTGTACTCCAGTCTGGAACAAACTGAGCAAACAGTTGGGATCCCGGGCAAGAAATTAAAGGAAGCACACCCAGAGATCACAGCCTGCAGCATTATTACTGCTCGGCTTGAAACCACAGGTCAGTCTCCAGAGTGCACAGCAGAGCTGGGAGAGAACTACTAGTCAGAAGTCTTTCTAAGTCTTATTTATGTTAGTATGATGAGGTTGCTAGAGCAGTTGAAACGACCAGGTGACCCACCTAGTGGATGAGGGCAACTCTGAGGATGTAGGCTACTTGGACTTCAGCAAAGTCTTTGATATTGTCTCCTGTGGCATTCTCGTGGAAAAACTGGCAGTCCACATCTTGGACAGGTGCACTCTTGACTGGATTAAAAACTGGCTCGATGGCTGAGCCCAGAGAGTAGTAGTGGATGGTATCACATCCAGTTGGAGGCCAGTCACCAGTGGGGTTCCTCAGACCTCAGTACTGGAGTCAGTCCTCTTTAATATCTTTATTGATGTTCGAGATGAGGGGATAGAGGGCACCCTCAATAAGTTCACAGATGACACTAAGTGGGGTGGCAGTGTTGATCTCCTGGAGAGTTGGAAGGCTCTGCAGAGGGATCTGGACAGGCTGGATCAATGGGCTGAGGCCAACGGTGTGAGGTTCTGTAGAGGAATACACTCAGTGCAGGTAGCTTGGTGTGCAGCTGCAGTGTGAGCTGCAGGTTGAGCTCTGTGGGGTGGGAGCTGGCGCTACAGGCAAGAGAACTGCCATGAACTGCCAACTCTTTGCATAACAAAGGCACAGGGACCTGTGGCCCAACCAGGTGACCGGACACTCAGAGACACAGCAGGAGCTGAGGATCCCAGAATCCCTGTGCTTAGACTGTAAGGGTATAAAAAAAAAAAAAAAGCTTTCCTCAGAGGCATCCAGCTTGAGCTGTTATTTTGTTATTGCACCATGATTAAATTATTCTAAGCATAGAGACCTATGAGACTCTGCTATGGGAAACTAGGGGCTGAGCTGGTGAGAAAACCTGGTCTGACTGTGAGTGTGGGGTGTGTAGCTGTGAAGGGGCCTTGGTCCTGGCTTAGGGGATGTGAATGTGACCGAGTGACTCCTGGATGGTCAGACAGGGACAGTTGAACAAGTCCAAGTTTCCGGCTCCTGCACTTCAGTCACAACACTCCCTGCAGTGCTACCGGCTTAGGAAGAGTGGTTGGAAAGCAGGCCAGTGGAAAAGGACCTCAGGGTGTTGGTTGACAGTAGGCTGAACATGAGCCAGTGTGTGCCCAGGTGGCCAAGAAGGCCAACAGCATCCTGGCTTGGATCAGAAATAGTGTGACCAGCTGGACCAGGGAAGTGATTTTCCCCCTGTATTCAGCACTGGTGAGGGCACACCTCAAATTCAGTATTCAGTTCTGGGCTCCTCACTTCAAGAAAGACACTGAGGTGCTGGAGCGTGTCCAGAGAAGGGCAACAGAGCTGGTGAAGGGTCTAGAGAGCTGAATCATATGAGGAGCTGCTGAGGGAGCCTGGAGAAAAGACTGGGGAGACATTACCGCTCTTCTCAACTACCTGAAAGAAAGTTATAGCAGGATGAGGGTCGGCCCCTTCTCCCAAGGAACTAGTGACAGAACAAGAGGACACAGCCTCAAGCTGCACTAGGGGACATTCAGGCTGGACATCAGGAAGAATTTCTTCATGGAAAGGGTTGTTAAACAGTGCAGTCGACTGCCCAGGTGGAGTCACTGTCCCTGGAGGTGTTCAAGAAATTACTCTATGTGGCACTTAGTGCTATGGTCTAGTTGACAAAGGGGGCAATTGATCAAAGGTTGGACTTGGAGGTCTTTTCCAACCTACATGATTCTGTCACATCATATTTTGATGCGCACCTTGTTTTTTACTAGTGCTTCTGTGTTTAGTAAAAAAAATTATTCTGGACTTCTGCCAGGTGCATCTGGCAAGCTTAATTCTTTTCTCTGAGGTATGTTATCCTGCATATAATATCAACTCCATGATTTTTGGCCTGTGAAATCATTATGTTTAGGTTGTCCTTGTGTGGCTCAATAGCTATGCTATTTCTGAAACATGAAATTCTTAAATGTCAGCTTTTGCCCTGTACAGAAAATAGAAGTAACTTGTTTCTGTCCTTTGATAACTAGTGTAGCTCACAACATCCTAAATTCTCAAAGCATACACGGTACAATATTTCTTTGCAATAAAATATGTTATGATATTCTTCTATACTCAAATACTTACCCAAATTTTCTTTAGTAGTCTTCATCTTATTCTTTCAGTGCCTGCTGTGCTTAGAAGAGGGAACTCAGTTGTGTTTTCTGAAAGTTCACCTCTGTGCCTGTTGCATGCCTCCTGCCTGGCCTGTGTGCTCCTCCTTGTACACCCAGTTGTCATAGCTGGCCAGCAATGTGGAATGGCACAACACAATCATTGATGATATTAATGGCATATCAATCAAGCATCCTGCTTATTAAGGACCACTAATTTATACCAGATGCAAAACTGAGGCTCACAGCCTGCTAATCAGTTTACTTCAAAATAAATAAGCACAGAAGATGATCAGATCATTCAGCATTTTTTTAAATTATTATTTTCTTTTGTTATGTCTAGCCTACCCCAACCTTCCTGTACATGTGTTCTGGGAGTGTTTGCTCTGTTGGAAGGTTCTGAAAACCATCTACACATATAAGTAAAATATAATGAAAGCCTTGATTGTTGTTACTGTGTTGTTCATCTTTCTGGGTCTTGAAAAGGCTGCTGTTATTTTACCTTATAACTACCTTAGTACATAAGGCCATAATGAAAATTTGAAGTCACAGGAGCCACTTTCTGCCCTGTAGGTATGATGCTATGTAGCCCTTTATTGAGCACATTGCATTCTTTCATCTCTAAGTACGGAAACAATGTTGACTGGATTCACGGGGAATTTATGCGGTACTCACAAAAATATGAGCAGCACAGCTGCTGCTGCTTCATTCATGAGGGCCCTCGCCACTTGTGCAGGGTGCCTTTCCTTGGGGTGAGGGCTGTGAGCAGAGGCAGCCTGTGCGCCGGTTTAGTGCCTCCAGGCGAAGGCTGACTGCCGTGTGCATCTTTGAGCATCTCTGCTCCCAGGTGAGATGCCAAGGGGAAAAAAGGCAGAAAAATCACACTCTCTGGCCCACTTATTCCCGAGTCCCTAAAAGGGACATCCAATGAGATTGAATGGCAGGCAGTTTAAGAGTGATAAAAATAGTACAACCTATATAATTAGCAAATAGAACTCTCAGCTACAGGTTACAGTAAAGCCTAAAATGCTTCATAGGATTCAAATGTACATTTGAAAAATACATTTGTAATTAGACTTTCACTATTAAATTACATAGGATTAAAAAAAAATTAGAGCAGATATAAAATCTTATGTTTCAGACAAGCGGGTGAGTCAGCTGCTGACTGCCTAGGGCTAGGACGAAACTTCCTGTATTAATCAGGTTATTCTATAATTACAAGGTTTCTTGCACCTTCCTCTGAAGCGGGTACTGAGTGCTGTCAGAGAAAGAATACTGGACCAGGAGGACAACAGGTCTGATTGGTATGGCGATTCTTGATTTTTTTCTATCTCTTTTATGGTTTTTTTTCTAAATTCCCTTGTCACTAATACAGACAGTTGATATGAATAGTGTGCTGTTAGAGAAAGAGTGCTACTCGGCTTCTTTCTGCATACAAATTTGCTTTCTGTTGCTAAGGGTTTGACCTGCTCAAGGACAGGATCATATGGTGGAAGGGGGAGTGGGTCTAGAAGAGATGAGCAGCAGCAGGGATACACAAATGCAAGTGACTGTTTAAGGCAAACCTGAATAATTAGAAAGGAGAAGAAGGAAAATTATATAGCAACCTGTTTATGTCAGTGGTTTGCCTAGAGACTACTTCGGGTGTGGTGAAAAAGAAAGTATTGCTAAATCAGCTCAAGCTCCTGAAAAGAGAGGATGATTTAAAAATTGTCCTTCCAACAAAGAGATGTTGCTCTAGCCATTAATATGGCAGTCATAAATATGACAGACAAAGTGATGTTAATACTGGCCGGGATAAATCGTTGTTATAATGGAGGGAATGATAGCAAGGAGATGACAGTTTATGGGGTTGTTTTATTTTAACTAGAGCATGGAAAAATGGAGAGTTCATTGCATTGTAAGGCAGCTGTACCTAACCTGGTTAGTGTGCTGTAACTCAGGAGCTATTCACAGCAGCGTGGCTCCCTCCCTCTCTTCTGGCTTTTAGTTCTTGAGTCCTCTCAGCACACACACAGAACCCTCGCTGGCTGAACCAAGACTATTTCTCATGCTGGAAAGGTGAGGGGGTTATACAAGAAGGTGTGAATGTGATTTGGATTCCTCAGAAGAGAAGAAGGTTTTGCTCAGTCATTTGCCTTGGGTTGCCTGGCTGTAATTACATCTAAGTGGAGTACAGGGAATCGCACTGTGGGCCTCTGCTACAGCAAATTTGATGTTTCCGAGCTAGTCCTCTGTTTTCTCCAAACACAAACTGGATGGGGACACCATGAAATTCAGAGAAGTACTGCATCCTGAACACTGTTACTCTTGTGTGTTTGAAGGTGGATTAGGAAGGAATAAAACTGCTGGAGCAGAAACTGTATAGGGAAAAAAAATCAAGGTACCCTTACCCAGGATCACAGTGTACATTAACACAGAGAGGTGCAAAGATTAAATCCTCACTATTGGTGGAGTTTACAGTGTTCTAGGTAGGTGTTTCATTTGGAATAACAGCATCTCATCGGTTAATTGCAGCATGTAAATGCTTTTGTAGAAGCATTGCTTTGATACACCAAGATACCCTTCCTGGGAGTGTAAAACAAATTAATTCTTGTAAACAGTTTGTGTAAGAATGATAGCCCCAGACTGAGTCTACTTTTTCAAGCATCTCTCTTGTAAAACAGTGTGGTCCCTACAGAACTGAGATTATAAGTGTCAAGTTCTGGTTCTGAAAAGCCATGCAAGTGGCTGGAAGAGTGGTAGTGGTTTGTAAGAAGCTAGGTCTTATCTTGGGTCACATGCTGGAATCCCAAATGATGCAAACACAGAGACTCTGCATATGAAATAAAACCAAGCTATGTAAAAATAAAGAGGGGAATACAGCCCTAGAAACACCTAAAAGGCGTTTTCTGCAGCCTGTACACTGGGGCCTTAGTGGCCATGAGCTTGAAAAATTAAAAAAGGCAAAGCTGTCTGATACTTGGTGATGGAATTGAGACCTTTCACAGTCCAGTCTAGGTGAAAACTTCCCCCAGAATTTCAGTTACAGCATGAAGAAAAACATGTGCAGGAGCTGGCTTATAGAGCTGAAAAAAAAAAAAAAAGTATGAGTGTTACCACAGTATATTGCTGCTGTTTAAATTGCACAGTTGAAGTTCCCCAGTTCATCATGGTGCATGTACAGCATTTAAAACGATTTATTTAATGTGTTATGCCATGCCAGGAAATAACATATTGATGATACCTTTCCAGCAGACATTCATATACTAAAGAACTGCATGCTGAGGTATATGGAAGCCAGCATTTAAGAAGCCTAATTTATCCTGTTGGATTAATTTTTCTCATATTAATATATTTACAGTTTTCTGTAAAGCAAATCAAGTATAAGCCTCCTGTGAAAGGTTCTTGTCTGGATTAATATTGTAGAACAGGAAGATAATTTGTTTTAGAAAGACAAGATGATACTACCAAAAGCTTACTGAATTTTAATTCTCATTTAGTTTTTAATTGCCCTTCTTACCACAAAATACTGCCTAATTATACTCAAAATTCTCAGTTCCCAAATCTAATTCTAAGAATCCTCCTATTTGTGTGTTGTCATATATGTATAAGATTCAGGTAAAGAAATAGTTCAACTGAACTTAAATTAATCTAGTCACTGACAACATTATGACTCACTGCAATATTTTGAAAGCCATTTATCTGAAGTTCGCTGAATCCTGGACCGTTCCACAGAAGAACTTCAATTTAAAATAAACCAATCAAACTGTGTTGCTGTGCAATTAAATATCTCCATGGTAACAGGGATTAAGCTCATAAGGTAAAGACCTGCTGACAGGGCAGAGATTATTTCAAATTTCTGGCTCTTCCAGCAGTAGACAAATGAATTTACATTTTCTGTAGTGAACACTGGGAGACATAAAATGAAAGCGATTGAGCTACTTCTGTGGCATCTTGGGACTTCAGACAGTATTTTCCTGACAGGGGAAGTAATTAGCTGGAATTACAAGTAGGAACTTAGCAGACAGATACAAATAAGCATTTGCTCATGGGATTTATTTAGAGTTTCATAATTAAAACCTGGAGAGGCATATTATTTAGGATACAAATAGCATGGAAAAATCTTGCCATAGTTTAAAAAATTTAACAGCATAATGACACCATTTTTCTTTTAATTTTTATGTGATCTTAGGTTCACTTAAAAGGTTACTTGCAGCTCTGCTATCAAGTAATACTTTTAATGTGAGATGTGTTCTAAAGTTGTAGTGCAGATAGACACACTGATATTCAGCGAAGACGTAGGATGATGCTTTAATTAATCCTAAGATATTTCTGATTCTCTCTGACTCTATTCCTAGCTTTTTCATGTGTATTTATGAAAACAACTGGAAATGCACATCTACTGGCATGTGTAGTTTTCAGCTTTCAGTGATGTTGCTTAGGGTCGGTTTGTTTTTCTTTTCTCAGATTGGCTTTTGGTTTGGTTCCTAGGGACATAGAATGGTTTGGAAGGGACCTTAAAGATCACTCAGTTCCAAGCCACCTGCTACGCACAGGGACGCCTTTCGCTAGACCGTGTTTCTCAATGCTGCATCCAGCCTGGCCTTGAAAACTTCCAGCAATGGGGCATCCACAACTTTTTTGGGAAACCTGTGCCTTCCAGTGTCTCACCACCCTCAGAGTAAAGAATTTCTTCATAAAACCTAATTTAACTCTAGCCTCTTTCAGATTAAAACCACTGCTCCTTGTCCTGTCGTTGAATGCCCTTGTAAGTCATCTTTCTCCAGCTCTCCTGTAGGGCCCCTTTAGGTACTGGAAGGCTGCTCTAAGGTCTCCCTAGAGCCTTCTCTTCTCCAGACTGAACAATCCCATGTCTCCCGGCCTGTCTTGATAGGACATTTGATTTTCTGTCAAGCTGTGGGAAGTGGAAGTGAGCTGCCCCGAATGTGCAAACGATTCATCCTGTAGCCCTTCATCCAGTATTAGGAAGGTATAAACTCTGCAGTGTTTCTGCATTTTGAATATTCTTTTAGTATTTTGAGCTCACAATATCTTGAGATGAAAGGTATATGCTTCCCACCACTAGTGCTTACTAGTTTGAGGTTGGTCTTGGAGTCATGCTGTTCTCATTCTTTGTGGTAGGATGGACTTCCCACCCTTGCACAGCAGATAAGACACTTAGAAAACATTTTGTGAGACCAGGTTGTAGATGGACGCACAACTGCACCTCTTCAGTCAGAGTTAGAATTTACCTAGCCTGTCAAGCTACATTTTGTTGTCTGCTTTTGATTATGGGAGTCCATACAGTCTTGGATGTCTTTGGTTCTCTGTTCATTTCAAGCATAAGCTTAGGTCTCTGTGTGTAAAGAGACAGGTTTTTTAGCTGTGTTCTTATGAAGAGACATTGTTTCAATTGTCCTAGTTGTCTGACACTCAGTTTTGTCAGCTTTATGTTAGAATGTCCTTCCTTGAATGTTGAGGTGCACTTTTTTCCTTTGCATCTTGGGATGAAAACCATTTGGTAAAAATTCATAATAAATACAGCAGATACATCTAAAAGTCATCGTAACTGGCACGTTCCTAAAGGAAGAGATGAATACTGAGCATATTTTGTAGGAATGAGTGTGGAGTGTCTGTTTATGGTGGCACTCTTTAGCCATCCAAAAAAAGCAGAAGCCCGTGTTAAAATTGGCTCCTGGCAGAAACATCCAGCAACTGTAGAAGAAAGAAGTACTGAAACATTGATGAAACCTAAGGTAAAACCAGAAAGTCAGGGGTATATGGAAGAGGTGTCTTAAGAAACAACTTCAAAGATAAAGAGATGGTTTCTGAGGAGTGCTGTATTAGGTAGTGCAGTTCCTGGGCTTGATCAGCTGGGGACAACAGTTTTATCTGCAGTCTAAAGAGATACTTCATTTTTCTGTTACTTCTTATAATCCTGACAAAAAACATTTTCAGTTGGACCATGAGGGGCTGATTCTGGCAGCTCATAGTAATGAGATTTAGGGGTTTTGTTGCATGATTCCTGTTGCAAACATCTAGTGAAGATGCAGTTCCACCATTTTAACAGTGTGCTATGAGCTAACGATCTATCTCTGAGAAGGAAACCGTAAGAGCATAGCATTGGTGTTGCACACTGACAAGTTGCAACTTTCCAATCAGGAATCTTTTTAGTTAAAATATACATAAAAAAATAGGGCCTTCAATGCCTTCAAACAGGCCAAAATTTTGGCTAGCTCTTGAAAAATATTTGGTTCCCCAGATTGTCACACTGTGAGTAGCCAGGATTTTCTAAAAGGCTTTGAACAGTGCCTGGTCAGAGGAATCCCAACATCAATATCCTCAAGCTCCATTTGAGACAGTCCTGTTAGTTTCCCTGACTAGAATTAATTAATGCAAGTGCAAGCTAATGGGCAGATCATAGAAACAGCTGCTTTCATGGCATGAGCCTTCAGGAACACTGTTCCTGAAGGAGGAACCCTATCACCTGAACATAATGTGTGATAGCTGCACAGCTGGTTTCTCAGCCCTGCCTCTGTGACTTGCATAGGCAATTGAGCCCTGTGCCGAAAGCCTGGGCGCCGTTAGGGAGAGTGACAGGACAGGGCTTTGTGTAGAGCTGCTTGGAGGGGGAAGTTTGGTTGGATGGCCTGATTTTTTTCCATAAGCTGCTTTTCCAGCTAGCTGTACTCAGAGTGAGCTGGCATATCCGGGACAGCCTTAGAAAGAAAGGATGTCATGACTGCCCATGCTCAAGATTTGGCAGTCTGAAACAGTTAGCCAGGCAGCAATTAGCTTAATGGTGCTGTTATTTGACTTTGAGCTCAAATTTAAAGAATTGATCAGCTAAATCTCCAGAGAAATTTGCTCAAAAAATGTTGGGTTTTGGTCACTGGAGGTTTTTTTTGTTATTGTTCTGTTTGGGTTTGGGGTTTTTTTGGGGTTTTTTTTTGTTTGTTTTTGTTTTGGGGTTTTTTATTTGGTTGGTTTGGTTTGGGGTTTTTTTTTGTTTATACTACAGGAGCACAGGAAGTCTACCACTTAAAATTGGGATCCTCATGTACTAGGTGGCTGGATTTTAATTAGCAGATGCTAGAAAGACATTGACTTTATTCTCATTATGCATTGCAAAGCTAAAGCATGAAAAGATTAAGTGAATTTTTTAAGGAGGGATTTACTGTCACCCTCTCCTCCCCAAATCTCTGTCAAAGCTTGAGAACTGAATGTGAATTTTTTCATAACCACCATTCAGTGACAAATTAAAAAGCTGTGATCCACATGTTGCCAGACTAAGTATTGTGCCATATTTGAAAGTCATTATGATGTTTTAATGTAAATATTAATGATAGAAAAGTGATTTTCTGTCAAGTGTTTGGCTAGATTTTCATAGAATACAGCACAAATGCTGAATGCTTCTGCTACATGGAAGAGTAAAACTTACATGTTTGCACTGACCAATCAGTGTCTTATTCCCTAATGAGCTTTTAATTCCTTGGATTGTCTGCCATTCTTAGACTATCATAAAGGCTAGCATGGACTATCTGAAAATTTATCTGGCTTCTCAAGCAGGTTTTACAACTCAGACTGATCTTTCTGCTGCAACATCTAAGCTGCTACTGGCACCTGACTTTGCTACTTTAAAATTATTTTGGGATAGATTTTCAAGACAGCAGTTGCAAGTGGTCTATTGGCTGCATTATAGAAAGGCTACTCCTTTCGATAAATCTGAAAAGCATTGTTTTTACACTGGAGAGCTAAATGTGGATATATTTGAGATTAAGGGGGATTCTCAGGTAAAAAAAACTTGCAGGGACAGGAGAGAAAGGCAGCAGAAGCCAGGAGTGGTTTATACCAGTACCAGTTTCCAGGTTCAGCATGATGGTATAGGGAAGTGTGTGAGTATGAGAGACATGTATGTGTGTATATACACACATACATACATCTCCTGCACTTGTACAGGGATTCTTGCTGATGCTAAGAACTGTAAAAAGTGTGTTACATATTTAAAGAAGGCATGTTAAATCATCTGGATTTATAGTCTAGTTTATAAAGTCTCAAATCTTTCAGTGATATCCATGAAAACTGATACAAGAGAGGCATAATTAGCTGAATAACCACATCCATAAATACGTTGCAAAAAAGGCAACAAATGTGTAAGGAAAGGTTAAAAGGACTGACCAACATGGAGAACTTCTTGAAAAGCAGAAACTAGAGGGCTGTAGTGAGGTTTGTAGAAGTGTAGCATGAGTTAGTTCTTACAGTGGCTCTTTTTCCATATAAAAGAGGAAGGGGGGACCTCTGTGTAAAGAACACAGACAAACACAGTAAAATTCAAAGATGTGATTAAGGATTAATAACAAAATCTTCCCAATGATCTAAAAGTAAGAGTTCAAATGACTGAGGAGAGGAACCTCGATTTATTAGCTGATTTGCTGAGAGACATCGAAGTTTCGTCATTTGGATATGTCACTGGAAAATGCAGTTGTAGAGATAGAGAAGTATTATTTATTGCAGCTAGACATGTTTGAGAGGGGGTATTCAAACTGTAACAAATGCAGAAACTACTGTTAGGATGCTTTTGTTGAGGGCAAAAATTAGAGGAGACAAGAACACATAGATTTGTCTTATATAGCAAAAGTTAGATCAAGAGAGAATAAACACCAAGAAGAAACAAGAAATGTTTAAAACAAAAAGCAATTTGTGGCAAAAAACCTAAAAGCACTATACCTTCAAATTACAAGAGAGAAGACCCTTAAAGATTAGAGCAATGGAGTTGATTTCCAAGTTTGCAGTCAGAGCACTGGATTGAGTAATCCAAAATGTATTTACACTGATTATTGGTAAATATTTGAAGGAGGATATAGGACACAGTTTATATCATAGATTGTTAAATAGCAAGGGATTGGAGATGGTGGCAAACCAGATCATTCCCATTCCTGTTTTCCTGTGAGTCAAGTGACATTTTACTTCTTTCTTTCTGTAGAACATGAAATCTAAGCAACACATTTGCAAAACAGACTTAATCCACTATATGCCCTTAGAAGCTTTTGCAAATATTAATGAAACATATTTAATTATCTCTGTTAGACAGATTACTCAAGGCAATTTAGATTGCCACATAAAAAGTGGAATAAAGATCAGTGGTTTTAGTTACCATATGGGAAATAAAAATACTTGAATGGGATGATATTCAGGGAGATGATATCGTTTGACCAGGCTTTTGGATAACTGAATAAATGCTGTCACAGAATGATGAATAAGTCTATTTTAAAAAATGCTTTCATTGACAGATAGGAAAGGAAATATTTTTTCCTGAAGTGTTTATACATAGTATCAGCAAAATGTTTTTCTTTTTCTGGAAAACAGACATTATCATCTATCTTATTAAAGTATAAAACATGGAAGTAGTCTGTAAATATAAGGATAAGTTAAAGGACTATTTCTTACTGGAAGTTTTGAGTTTTATACTGTTTTCCAATAACAACCAGGATTAGTTATTAATTTCATCAGGATATGCTGGTTGTCCTCTTCTGCCCATCTATCCAAAAAAGCAATTGCTAGCATCTGATATAGTTTTTTTGAAACAACATTTAGGGAATCCTCTTGCTCGTGTGAAATTCTGCATAACTGTGGTAAATATGTGTGGTATTTTTGAGTGAGCAGACTTGTGTTGCCAGTAATATAAATGGTAATGCTTTTGAAGTGTGCTAGTTAGACAGCTCTTCAGAGAAACAAAACCCAACAATTTGAATTCATTTGCCATGCATATGGCACAAGTTGCCAAAGCCTCCATGGTTCAGGCAACCTGTGTAATAATCAACTTCCTTAGTCTAATGCTGTAAGTTACCGTCACACAGGCTAATCTGGGGGTTTGGTGGTTCTATTGGTTTGTTTTAAAGACTGGTTTTTATTCTCAGTGTTCAGTATCAATAGCACACTTTTCCTGGCATTTAGAGACAACAGTTGCCTTGAACAGGCTATCAACTATTTGCAGTGTTGTGGCACAGACCCTGCAGTACCTACCACAACTACCCAATACAAGGAAATATAGTTAGAAAATAGTGTCAAACGAGTGTTGGCATTGGAGCAAGGCAATTGGCTACATATGTCCAAAATGTTCTGGTGGATATTTTACATGCTTCATCATACCTCCTTTCTGACTGGTCCAATGTCTCTTTCCCTCCTTATCCTAATGTGTAGAATGCTAATGCTATTTAAGAGTTCTCAGACATACATATGTTATTGTTTCAATTAAAGAAGAACAACTAAAATAACGCTAGTCAAATGCAGAAAATATTTTGACAGAGGACATCTAGATCAGAAGGGATCCTCCCATCCTGGTCTGATAGCACCAGGCTGCTGCAGTCCCCTGTACCGTGGTCCAGCTCACCATGAGGCTGAGCATGCAATCCCCATGACTGCACGCAAACACGCTCTGGACTGGCACAGATGACCACCAGGATCATGCATACAGGCAACCAGTGCCTCTGCAGGCACCACATCAACACAAACAGCCCACCCATGAACAAGACCAGTACAAACAGCCTGATCCTGTTCTTATGCATCAGCAATTGGATCTTGCACGTCGGGTGCTTGCTAGTGGGTCATGCATACACCTGCACACACAACCACCCCATATTTGTGCAGAAGTGGGGCTCACCAGTACCTGATTCACACCTGTGGTCTTCCCCACAGCAGACCCTTGTCTCTGGTCTCTCCAGTGCCACACTCCAGATTACTTTTCTCCATTGGTTCCACTTCCATAACATCTGCACCTAAATTTGGTTTTTGTGAACCATCACCTTGATGCCATTAGCCTTACGTAGTAAGACCAGTACAGTCCCCTTGGCACTGTTGGCCTGGCAAATTGAGTCCCCCAAGGACTGGCTGTGCTCCTCTCAAACATGGTGATCTTCGACATGGTTCCCACTCACCTGCCCATGACACCCAGCCTGCTCTCCCTGTGCTCTCTGTCACTTGTGGCACTTCTCACTCTGCTGTGTGTTACAGCTGGCTGTTTCTCTTGATGTGCTTTCTAGTTCTTCTTGGTTGATTAGCTGCACCTTAATCTCTGTGTGCATCAAAAAAAGAAAATAAAAATGATCCATTATAAAAACAGAAGTTGCTGTGTTTACTGCATAGTCCCAAGAACTGTCAATTCCAAATTCCATCAGTCAACCTCTGGGCAATAAAAGGCGGCACAATATATCACAGTTAGAACAAAGGTTTTGCTCGCCATTTTTCAGTGATGTTTGGATTCTAATTTAGCATTACAACTATTGTATTTCAATTCTTTCTAACAGTACTTCAGGAAATTTAATATTTTCATTTCTATGTGCTTTCTCTACAGTAAATGAAGATTGTTATCTAAGCCAGATATCATAGATTTATAAAAAGCGATACGGCTTTCTGTGTGTTACAAAATCTTGGAAAAACTTGAATGAAATTATCAAGTTCTTCATGATCTCATTCCTTTCACAAGGGTTGCTGATACCTCTCATCAGCAGACCCTTTTTAGCTATTTGTAACTTTACATGCTTTCCTTGGCTGAGGTGAAAAGTTTTGTTCCCATCTCTTTTCTGAGACCTAACTGGTATTTTGAAAAAATGTCTTCCCTTTCTTGGAGAAACAGAAGTTGTTTTGCCAAAGTGACTTACAAAGCTTGGTTCCTAGTGTTTGAGACAGATGTTTGAAACATGACCCACACATCCCCTTGCAACCAGGGATGTAATTTATATTGTTGCTGTAAAGTTCTCCCATTTTAAGAGCCTTCTGAAAATTTTGGAAATTGCCAGAAACTCAGAGGGAGTGGTAGTGTCCATGTAGTGTGTCCAAAAATCATACAGCTAAAAAGAAGTATGCTGATAGTGACTGCTGGGCATCAGAATGGAGAGCTGAGGAGGAAGCTAGGTGAAAATATGGACAACACAATTTGAGGAGTGTGTGAGTGGCAGGACTTGGTTTAACTGAGTTTAACGGGATAGTCATTAGGAACCATGAGAGGAGGAGGATTAGGTGGAGAAGAATTGGTCTCACAAGGAGATGGGAGCCAGAAAGATGGAGGACGGGGTAAGTAACAAATGACGTCTGTAATTTTTTTGCAACATGGCATTGACTCATGATCTGGTTATGACCTGTAATAATCCTTGCTGTTGTTCTGCCAGTTTTATTATAAATATTTTGCTTATGAATTCTCTGTACTTATGCCTGTCAAATGGATAGGAGCATTAAGTCTGCAGCATGAATGTTAATATTTTATTTTGTCAAATGTCCAAAACACTTAGCCATGTGTTACATGCATATATATATTGTTTACATTATTAAAACATTTTTAGAGTTCAGGAATGACATGAGTTAAGTATTGCAGTTCTCGCTAACTGAATCAAAATTTGTCTTACAAAATTATATTATTTAGTTGTCCTGAAATGTGACTGATAGTAGTTAGTTCTAAAGTATTCATTTCATGCTGTGTTTCTGCCTTTCACAGAGGTGTTATTAGTATTTTAATTACGTATATCATTGCCACTGTCAATAGGAGACCACAAGATGGATACAATACAGCTCTCCTGCGCAGACTGCGTTTATGTTCTGTGTTATTGTAGACCTTTAATGATATAATTCTACAAGTTCTGCTGTTGAATTTAGACATTAGTTGTCATCATAGGAAATAAAGAGACAGATTCTCTGCCATAAGTCAGATTGGCTTCATTAATGTCAGCAGAGCCCCACTGATTTACACAAACAGAAATGACACAAAAGCACTTCTTATATTTTACTGCTTCTCCCATGAGTTGCACTATTGCAGTGTTTCATGGGTCCTTGAATAACAGTTCTTTTCCTCATTTTTTCCATCTTTTCCTCTCTGTGCTTTCATTGTTTTGTCAGCCACTTGACCTCAAAAATATCCTTACCTAGTTTGAGTAAGTGTAGGAAAAGGTTTGATATTGTGGTGTTTGTCCATAGCTATCATGGAGGCATTTCAATTTTTACTTTTTCATTAGAGATATCAGTCAAAGTGTGCTTTGGGCTTTTGTGAATGGGAAGCTGGCTGCCTGTAACTTTTCTGGCTGTGTTATGCAATAAGCCACACATAAATGTTTATGGATGTGGATGGATGTCCTGTCAGCCCCACAGCAGAACTCAAACTGCAAATAATTGAGCTCAATAAGGCCTACTGCATTTACTATGGGGACCTTGATGCACATCTCTGACCATTATGGGGTCATTTTTCTGGATCAGGGTCTCAGTTATGGAGAAAAAAAATGCCTAGTCAAAAACCAGGGTTTTCCCTGCACTACACAGTGATAGCTGCTGTGAATCCTGTGATCAGTGCACCCCTGTCAGCCTTAACTGAGCTGGCACAGATGCAGATCTTGCTATGGCAGCCTCAAGTTTTGGCTGGTGTGAAGTTGGGCAGGTTGAACCTGTGCTGTGCTGTGTTCTGCAATGCAGCAGCTGGGCTTCCCACCGCACCCAAGTGCACTGGCTGAAAGCTGTATAGATTTCAGACTTCTCACGGCTCACTACTCAAGTATTCACTTTTATAGATAGTTGTCCTTAGTGATGGACTCAGATTTTCAGCCTGACCTGTCTTCTGATGGAAGTACTCTCTAGGGATGTAGCAGTCTTTTCTGCATGGGAGAATCTCATCTATTTTGTTGCCGTTAACAGCCTCCATCTTGTACTCCTGGTTTGTATCAGCAATAGCATGGGCAGCAGGACTAGGGCAGTGATCATCCCACTGTACTCGGCACTGGTGAGGCCACATCTCAAATCTAGTGTTCAGTTTTGGGTCCCTCACTAGAGGAAAGACTTTGAGGTGCTGGAGTGAGTCCAGAGAAGGGCAGTGGAGCTGGTGAAAGGTCTGGAACACAAGGCTCATGAGGAGCGGCTAAGGGAGGTAGGGGTGCTTAGCCTGGAAAAAAGGAGGCTGAGGTCGTACCTTATTGCTCTCTCCAACAGCCTGAAAGGAGGTTGTACCCAGATGGAGGTCAGTCTCTTCTGCCAGATGACAGGGTGAGAGGAAGTGGCCTCAAAGTTGCTCTAGGGGAGGCTTAGATTGAATGTTAGGAAAACTTCCTTCATGGAAAGCATTGTCAATCACTAGAATAGGCTGCCCAGGGAAGTGATTTTGTAACCAGCCCTGGAAGTATTCAAAAGACATTTAGATGTGGCACTTAGGGACATGGTTTAGTGTTGGACTTGGCAGTGCTTGGTTAATGATTTGGCTCAGTGATTTTAAAGGCCCTTTCCAACCTATATGGTTCTGTGATTCTATGAGAACTTGCAGCTTTATTCTGTGAATAATTGTTTTTTCAGCTTGGTTGCTATTTTCGTTCGAATAAAGTGTAATGTGTGTGACTGTTTCTTCTCTTCCTGGTTGTTCCCTGACTAGAACAAAAAGTACTTCACTTCTTCAGTAATTCACATTTTTCTACACAAAATGGCCCATTCAAAGCTAGATTCGCAAAACTGCCTGAAGATTAGAGGCATTTGCTTTTCAAAGTGATTCATGCCTTTGTGTTGGTCAGTTTTGTCATCTACCTGGTGAGATAAGCTCATGATTCCTGTTCCCCACACAAGATCATCCAGCACTCGGCATTCCTGGCCACAATGGTACAGCTTCATGTTGCATAAATGTGAATTAAATGCTCACTGAAGCAGAGCAGGGACCAAGTATGACACTTGTCAGATGACTCATTTGGCCTTGCTTCAGCTTGCCTGTGGGTAGTGTTTTGATGAGATTTAACTGATGGACTTTACAATGCAGCCTTATGCTGGGTGGGTAGCAGTCATTCTCCAGTGCCATGGGAGCTTGCTGGATGCCCACACCCCGGGAAGCTGTGGAAAAAGCTGGATTTTTTTCCAGTCCCACAGAGTGAGCCCAGTTTGAGTCCCAGATACTTCACTCCTCTGATTATTTTGAGTTTTTTACTTCAGCAAGTAAAAAGCCTGTACCAAACCCTACAGCAGTTAAAGCAGGACTGGCTCATTGCTTTCCAGGACTTTGGCTTTATGGGGGAGCTGAGGGATTGAATCCCAGTTGTCCTTTCTTTTATACTCTCTTACTGAGAGTATTAGCAGGCAGAGAGCAGCTGTGCCACTTTCTTTATGGATACTAACGAATCTGGAAAAATGGGTCTTGTGCACATGTAGCTAATGTGAAAATGCAGTAAGATCTGTTCTAACCTCTAGAGAAACCTGCTCTGCTACAAAATAACCACTTGATCTTCAACATATTTCTTTGAAAACTCTCTTTGGAGATTAAATAATTATTTTTCCATTCAGTGAAGTGGAACAACCCCCCACCTTGTAGACTGAAGGCAAAAAAGGAGTCTGAAATAGTTAACAAAGTTATAAAAATTAACTGCCTGGCAACAGACCCTACTTTATTTTAATAAACCTTCAACTAAGTTGCATTAAAAGATCTCATTTTTAATTTCTTTTGCAAAATCACTTAAAATTTGATGATTTATTCTACATATATCCTCAAAACATTTTTTCAAAATTAATGTCATAAAAGTATTTTTTAACCCACTCTATTATTTCTTTATTTTCCACATTTGGGGAAGTTTTTTTTTTAAATAGACACTAATTTTGTGTGTGTGCTATAAGCCTTAAAAAGGGTGGTTCTGAGTTTGTGAAAATGTGAAGTGTTTAGTGTTTATCCTTAGAAAAGAAGCACTTATTCCTAGACATCTGAAAAGTCTTGATCTGTGGTCAAGCATAACTTAAATGGTGAACATGAATAATAGTAATAATTGTTGGATTTTGTTGGGGTTTATTTTTTTTTGTTTGTTTGTTTTTGGGGTTTTTTTGGGCGTCCAATTATATAGCTAATGGCTGACACACACCATTACTTTTTGTTGCCATTATCGTGTCTTTCCTTAGGGGATATAATGTTTGGGAAACAAGTCGTATGTCCCCCATGTGATTTATGTTCATATATGTACATGTACATATACAGAAAGCATAGCCTTTCTTTGAGGTAGTTAACTATAAAACTAAATTCCTTGTTTATTCTATAACAAGCAGTAGTGCTTTACTCATACACTGCTGTGTATTTTACCTGTATTATGCGATTTGTTCCATTTAGTTTGGTTTATTTTCTAGAAGTACTTTAGCCTCTGTTATTTGATGTATACAGAGTAATGCAAGTGATTTTAAAAATGTTTGTATAAGATTAGAGATGAAAATATTATTAGATATGATAATGTTTTGCATTTGCAGTAAGGTTGTATTTAGAAATTGAGGATCACCGGCTCTTTGGGAAGGACGTGCTGGAAAGGCAAGGAAGAGGAGTCATCTTTTATGTGAAACAGCAGCTGGGAAGCAAAGAGCTCTGCTGTGGGGAAGGGAGGTGAGCCAGATCAGTGTTTATAGGTCAGGACTGGCAGGTATACCAGCATGGGTGCTGCTGTAGGGACTCTGCTCTAGGCCACTGTCGTGGTTTAGCCCCAGCCAGCAGCCAAGCCCCAGGCAACTGCTTGGTCACTGTCCCGCCAGCGGGATCGGGGAGAGAATCAGAAGGGTAAAAGATAGAAGACTTGTGAGATGAGATAAAGACAGTTTAATAGGGAAAGCAAAACCACACCCACAAGTAAGGTATAACCAGGAATTTATTCACTGCTTGCCATGGGCAGCCAGGTGTTCAGCCATGTCCAGGACAGCAGGGCCCTACCATGTATAACAGTGACTTGGGAAGACAAACACCATCACTCCAAATGTCTCCCCCTTCCTCTTTCTTCTCCTCACTTTAGGTACTGAGCATGACGTCAAATGGTCTGGAATATCCCTTTGGTCAGCTGGGGTCACCTGTCCTGGCTGTGTCTCCCCCCAGTCTCCCATGCCTCCCCAACTTCCTCACCAATGTGGCAGCAGGAAAGGCAGAAAAGGCCTTGGCTCTGTGTAGGCCCTGCTCAGTGATAACAAAAACATTTCTGTATTTTCAACTCTGTGCTCAGCATAAATCCAAAACACAGCCCCATACCAGCCACTGTGAAGGAAATTAACTCTACCCCAGCTGAAACCAGCACAGCCACCTGATCAGGAAGAAGTAGATGAGACCTTAGAACAATGGGAAGTAGCCTCACATTCACACACAATGGTCCTCAGGGGGGATGTGAACCAGCCTCATAACTTGCTGGTGTGCAACAGAAAGCAACAGCTTTGTGGCATAGGTGATCGAGGGGCCAACAAGAGGAGATGCTTTGCTGTATGTCATACCTAAAACAAAGGCCAGCTGGGGAGATGAAGGTTAGGAGGAACCTTCGCTGTAATGGCCATGATATGGTGGAGTTCAGGAGCATGAGATGAGGGAGCAGGGCAAAATAAAAGGAACACAGCCTTAGACTTCAGGAAATCAGGCTTTGGCCTGTTTCAGTATCTGCTTGGAAGAATCACATGGTATCTGATGGCCCTGGAAAGAAGAGCACTTGAAGATCGATCTTCAAGAAGCACCTTCAGCTGGTTGTCCTGCTCCGCTCTGTGCGGGTGCACCCTCACGTCAAGTCCTGTGTGCAGTTTTGGGTACCACAATAAGAAAGACATAAAGCTGTTAGTGTCTAAGAGCTAAAAAGATGGTGAAGGGCCTAGAGGGGAAGCCATAGGAGGACTGGCTGGGATCAGTAGGTTATTCAGTCTGGAGAAGAGGAGACTGAGTAGTCTGCAGCTTCCTCATGAGGGGACACAGAGGAGCAGGCATTGATGTCCTCTCTCTGGTGACCAGTGACAGGACCCAAGAGAATGACATGAAGCTGTGTTGGGGAGAATAAGGTTCTTCACCCAAAGGATGGCTGTGCACTGGAACAGGCTCCCCTGGGAAGTGGTCACAGCCCCAAGCCTGACAGAGTTCCAGAGGCATTTGGACAGTACTCTTGTGCACATCATGTGATTCTTGGGGTTGTCCTGTACAGGGCCAGGAGTTGGACTTTGATGATCCTTGTGAGTCCCTTTGAACTCAGGCTATTCTATGATTCTGTGATCTTCTCCAAGATTTAATTCTGTCCATCCCAACAAGCAGACAGCCTGGAAGCAGGGACTGGTGGCCCAGAAAGAATAGAGATGCTGTCCAGTCATGCTGGGGTGGGGTCAGAAAAGGCAAAGCTCATGTGGCTTGAATGTGGCAAGGGATATGAAGGGCAACAAGGATTTTAGACATACATCAGCAGCAAAAGAAAGACTAGAGAAAATGTGGGTACACTGCTAAATGGTTCAGGCATACTGCTGACAGAGTACAGAGAAAATGCTGAGGTACTGAATGCCTTCTTTGCTTGAGTCTTTCCTGTCCTTTATGAGTCCCAGACCCCTAAGACCAGAGGGAAAGTCTGGAGCAAAAACTTGTCCTTAGTGGAGGGTGCTTGTGTTAAGGAACACTTAAAATGGATGTAAACAAGTCCATAAGGCCTGATAGATTGCATACGTGAGTGTTGAGGGAACTGGCTTATTTCGTTGTGAGGCCATTCAGCTCTTTTTGGAAGGTTCCTGAAAGTGGGAAAAAACCAAATACCATGTCTCTCTTCCACAAGGGCAAGGAGTGGGATTTGGGGAACTCCAGGCTGGTCAGCCTCACCTTGATCCCTGGAAAGTTGATGGAGCAACTCATCCCAGAAAGGATTTCCATACACAGGAAGGACAAGAAGGTGATCCAGAATAGTCATGATGGATTTACAAAGAGTAAATCATGCTTACGCAATATGACAGTCTTCTAAAATGATGTGACTGATTTAAAGGGAAAGGAGTGGATGTTGTTTGCTTTGACTTAAGTGAGATTTTAAACAGTCTTCCATAACATCCTCAAAGACAAGCAGATTTCACAAGGGTGAAACAAGTGAGGTGGATAGAAATGTGGCTGAATGGCTGAGTTGAGAGGGTTGTGACCAGTGGTGCAAAGTCCATCTGGAAGTCAGTCACTAACGTGGTGCCCCAGAGGTTGACACTGAGCTCAGTGCTATGTAACATCTGCATTAATGACCTGAAGGATGAGGCAGGGTACACTCTCAGCAAGGTTGCAGGTGGTAAAAAAACACCTGGGAGGAGTGTTAATACACTGACTGGGTGCAATGCTGTTTAGAGACACCCTGACAGGCTGGAGAAATGGGCAGGCAGGAACCTGATGAAGTTCAAGAGGGGGAGATGCAAGGTCCTGCATTGGTGGAGGAACAATCCCATGCACAAGTATAGGCTTGGGCCTGACCAGCTGGAAAACTGCTTGGCAGAAGATTGTTTCTGCTGTACTCCAAGCTGACCATTGATACCTTGAGAGGCCACCTAAAAACAAAGACTAGACAAGAACAAGGGAATAAAGGTAGGTATTTATTTGAAGGGCCTTCAAAGGTACACCCTGGGGAGCCAGAGGCTACTGTCAAGATGGACCCCAAGATGGACAACAGGTCACGAGTTCTTCACACTTTTATAGGTTTGGTTCATTTGCATATCAGGGTTAAATCTCCAATTGAAGCTTCAGTTAATGATGTAATTTCCCCAAGCTTGCCCCCCCTTTAGAGGCTTTAGTTTACATTTTGGGCCTAGGATGGTCTGAGTGTCCTTGGAGAGCAGGCCTGGAGAGGCTTTGTTATGTTTACCTAGCATGAGAGAACAGAATTTAACAGGCTACAAGAAACTTCAGAGTTACATGCTAGGCAGTACAGGACTTGAAAAATACGAAAGTTAAAACTTAAGGCATCACCATAAACTAGGAATGCGCTCTTGCAACAATGGCACCCAACAGCATCCTGGGCTACATTATTAACTCTATTGCTAGCAGGTCAAAGAAGGTGATTTTTCCACCCTGCTCAGCACAGGTGCGGCTGCATCTGGAATCCAGTTCCCCAGAGAGGTTGTGGAGCCATCATTACCAAAGGTGCTCAGAATCCGTCTGGGCACATTTCTGGACAACCTGCTCTGAGTGGCCCTGCTTGAGAAGGATCTGGACTAGATGATCTTGAGAGGTCATTTCCGGCTTCAACTGCTCTGTAACACAATAGCTTCCCTGATACACCTTCTCATCTTCCAGCAATCTGTTAGTAGATTGTTGGTGCTTCCTGTGCAGAAGTTGTGCTTAAAGAATGTTTGCATTTTGACCAGAAACTGGTTGATGCTTGTTAGGTGTATTTAGAGGGCCATGTTTGTGAATCTTTCTAGACATGATACTTCTGTAAATGTGTGACGAGTGAGACACAAGACAATGATACACTCAACATCCCAAAACTTCTGTTATCATAGTTTTTATTGCTGTTATCAATTATTTGGCACTAAAGCTGCTAGAGACTTTCTCAAAAAGAGCCTATTTTTTAGACATCATTGAGATAGAAGCCTTTGTGAATTAAGCAGTACTGTCTGATGTTTTCAGGGACAAGGATTTGATGGGGCCATCAGCTGAGTTGTTAGAATGGTCCTTGACATGCTCATGCATGTGCCGCTCAATACTTTCCAAATAAACTGTGACAACAGGTTGGGATTTAGCATAGGCTGTAGAGTTCTTATAGTCTCCACAAGACTTTTTGGACATCATACCTTCTGTCGTGGAATTTAAGAGAATAACTACAATGAAAAGTACAGTGCAGTAATAATGTTGGCACAGACTGCTTTGTGCCACTTGCTCTCAGAGCCAGTGAACAGCCTCTGGCATAATTAATTTATTGGTATTGCTATAATGACAGAAATGTTCTAGGCCAATAGTGCTTGCATATTACTGGGAAATACATATAGGGAGGTTGGGGATACTGGGAGTCTTCTAGTCCATTTGCAGAACAAAATCAGTCATCTGCTGAGAAGTACCTGGGAAATGATAAATGAGGAAGTGCTTGGAGAAGACTTCTATCTTAGTAAAGCTCCATTTTTATTCTTCACTGTACACAAATATCCAGTTTTGTCAGTTATCCAGCTGGCAGAAGTTATTTTTTGCCAAAGGAGTATTTCTTTTTCCTAGAGAACGCATGTTAAAGGAATTACTTCTCTTCGAGGCTTGGTAAAGGATACTTTAAACACATGCTGTGTAAACTTGAAAAGGTGCACTGTGTTGTCATCAAATCTTACGAAATGTATGACATGTAATGTTATTACCAAGCTGCTTTAGGCTTTGCATTGGTTAAAAATTTCATGGCAGCCCACAGCCACTGTGGCCATCAGCAAAGGCAATGCCAGTCAATGGCAGGCTTTGGCAGGTAAGAGCTTCGGTGCTGACAGGAGCAGGTATGCTTTGAAGAGAGATTTATCATCTGATAAGAGAGAGTCAGTGGATGGGTTTGTTCCCAAGCTTGATTTATGTGCCACTGTATCTTGTTTGGAACCTTATTGTTCTAATGAATTATTCCTTTATGGAGGGCCTTAGAAATTCCTTTGAGATATGCAAGCATCTGTTGATTCTGTATTTAGTTTCACTACTAGTTAGTTATACCATATCTTTGATAAGCAAGAGAAATAGCAGGACTTTTCCATGCCTCCTTGTCATTGAGGCAGAAAATGCCTTCTGGTTACCTCTCAGGTGTTTTAAGAAGGAGAAGCCAGATATGTCCATCTGGTTTTGATTGCTATGAGCAAGGTTGTGGCATTTTAGACTTTTTATATGTGAAAGTCACCAAAGCATTGATAGCACCACAGGTTGCAAAGCAAAAAGGTGCAGAAACTTCATCTGTCCAGAAGCTTTAGAGGGGTGCATAGAAAGCTTCATCTACTTTCCATGTATGATTTATCATGATCTCTAGCTACCTTACTGAGTAGAGCAGCCAAGCAGTATTTTCAAACTGATATGTTCTGATATACATGGTTGCATTTAATCTGATCTAAGATAAGGTAGGGTAAATAAGCTTATACCCTGTATATTATCCACTGTGCGTGCAGTACATTAAAAACAGTCAGAAAAACCCTCCCTGAGAACAGTGAATAAATTTGTGCTGGTAGTGTTTTTGTAACTGTGATAGATCTAGAAATAGAACTGAGGCAGTGCTTGTTAGCAGAGATAGTACCTTTTACTGGGATGACAGAGACAATTTGGGAAAAAAACCAAACCAAAAAAAAAACCAGACTCATGCTTTTGGGCAACAGGATCTTCTGGTTAAAACCTTGTTTTTTCAGCTACATAAGCTTCTCTAATAACTTGCTATTAGGCAAACTGGGACTCAAAGTAATTTTTTTGTTCCTATAAGCTTTCCTTTATAACCATTCTTACAAAAATACAATTGCTTCCTAAATAAATAGGCATTGCCCATACAGCCTTGCTGAAAAGCAGCATGCTTTCCAGTATTCATGAACTTGTTATGCCGTCCTTTATACAGCATCCGTTAAGATCATACGGATATGAGCACTCCCCAGAAGTGCTCCCCAGGCAGTCGCTGTTGGACCTGGGGTCTGGTTTCCTGTGTAATTGCTCAGGGGTCAGGCACATGCTGGGGAGTGTGAGTCTGGTGTTACCACTGATGCTGAGCTGAGCTTTGCTTCTGGGGATGGGTGGACTAGGAACCTGATTTGCTGGACTATATCCAGAGAGACACAAAAATTATTTTAGAAGTTTCTACTAGTAGAAGACATGGGCTGATCAGAAATTCTTGTCCTATAGTATCTCCTCAGTGGATGTGCTTCCCCACAGCTTGAGGACCTAGCTCCCAGTCAGTAAGATCTCAGCCTTAATTTGAAAAGACTCTAAGAGCTTGCTGCTAGAGCCAAGGACACCAAATCCCTAGCATACCAGACTTGCTGCTCAGCCTTGGAAAACATAATGCAATGCAAATCGAGACTTGAGTCTGAGTGCAATGTGTGCCTTACCTAGGCCTTCAAACTGGTAAAGGCAGCTGTCTACCTCATCATCCCCTGCTCAGCTGAATTCAAACATTGGAATGGTGCTCTGAGCTCATCAGCATGAGTTCATTCCTTCCTGCAGGATGACTGACCCTCTGATCATGGCAGAACTGAGAGGTGTGAAAGTTTGTATGGAGCAGGTGATGATGAGAGCAGCATGTTGGATCTTCATTTGCTGTTTATGGCCTTTGTTGATACCATGAAGTAAGTCTTCTCTATATTCTTCTAAGACTATAAATAATTGGGGATAGAGGTAATTTTCTTTCCTGAGATCAGGTCATTTGTCGGTGATTTCACTTTTTGGCACAGAAACATGTACTGCACTGCTTAGCATACTTGTACCAAAGCTGAGCTTTCAGAGGCTAGGCCAAAATTAGGAAGGACGAAGTACTGCATCAATCCTTGTTGCCTTCTGATCCAAGCACATAATGTACTTACAAAAGATTATTAGTATGCAAACCCCCCAAATACTACTTTTTTAAAAGTACAGAGTTATATTAAATGTAGGACAGCACTTTACCATATTTAGTAAACACTGTCCACGTTGCTTTGTGCCAGCAGCATCATTCATAGGATACAATTGTACCAGATAAGCTTTAGCAGCGAATTCAGATTTATATGATGCATCTCCTTGCTTTGTAGACTCATCTGCTTTGAAGTTTCTTCTGATCAATCATTAGCATATATATACCTACTGAAGAATTCTCTTTTTTATCTTTTAGAGGACATGTCTTTCTGGCTAAAAACACAACCATTTAATTTCTCTAGTTTCAGTTTTTATAGTACAGTCTGCCATCCAATTTAATATTTATCAGTAGTAATAACTGACTGCCAGGGTATTTTCAACATTAATTCCGGGTGTCTGTGCACTGGAAAGTCCTGCATTCAGAATTACTAAGCAGACTATGCAGACAGACACTTTGGCTGTAACTTGTTTGCTCATTTATATACAGAAGAATGGAGATGAATAGCTAATTTTGCTGCAGAGAGTTGTCTGCTTTGAATCCCAAACGCTCCATATTTTGTAACTCCAGGAGCCTGGTCAAACCATAGTAGCAGTGTTCCAGCTGGTAGAAGCGATTAATTATTCCGAGCTTCATTTTTTTTCTCTCCCTGCCCCTGCAACTTTCACTGAAAGGGAATCTGAATCACTATTTAGAAAGCAAATTAAATACTTCCAGTATGACTGATTTAAATTTCTCCTAAGGATTACACTGCAAGTGCTTGACTGAAGATCCATGAAGGAAAGCACATACAAAGGCAAAGAAGACGCTGCAGCAGAGGCTCTGGATATGCAGATTTTCCCAGACGGATTGTGCCATATTGTTTCAGTCTAAGGGATTGATTTGACCTTAACAGCACATAAAATCCAGGTTTATTCCCAGCTGTTCGATATGGAAGCTGCATTGCAGCCTCTATTTTACAAGAGCTATGCAAGATTCAGATGAAAATCCAGTCTTCTGTTTGCCCTTAGTTGCAGCTACGAGGAGATCTAAGAGGAAGAGACAGGTTTTGTTCTCGTAGAAAACATTCAGTTCATGCTCATGTTTTATTTCATCTGGCAACATGTACACAGCTTCAGGGTTGGATTAGTGATGGCTTTTCCTCCAAGGATCTAGGCTCCACTGTAGAAGATTTCCCAAGCAGTATAGTCACTGTAACTGTGAGAAAAGAGGATGCTGGTGGCCATACATGGGGATCCCTACAAAATGGCTTTAACTGGGCTTGTGTGTGCTGGAGTAATTAGATGTCTTTAAAATTAGAAGTTGCTTTGGTCTCATTACTGTGAATTAACCGTGCCTCACCTACCTTTTACAGGGAAATGTCCTTTCAGTATGGCCAGAAGAATAGGGAATGCAGGTTGATGGAGTACACTGAGGATGGCAGTGCAGTGTTTGATGGATGGTGAGATGATAATGTTGCCAAGGCTTCCCAATGTTTTTTTACTTCCCACAAAGACCGCTTTTGTCTTGCCTGGCCTGAGTTTTACTTAGCTGTTACTATAAGTCAGGCTGCCTGTGGATTCAGGAAGGAATGAAATGCTGATTGATGTTTGAGCTAATGTATAAGAAAGCATCCTGGTGGGAGAAAAGTTGGGTTTGTTTTTTTTTTCAGTCTCTGGGAGGATGCTGGAAGTAAGCTATGGAAGTTATGGCAGCGTCTAGAAAGTTTGCCTTGTAATTTTTCCTGCACTGGTAGTCTGTAATGTCACAGGTATAACATGGAGTGTTCCCAGTAGTCCAGAAGTTTGACTGTGAATTTTGTCTTGGCAGTAGCGACACTTTTCCCACACTATACACAATTAAGAGGAATAGAGGAGTTGCTGATGAGTGGCTTCTCCTCTGGTGTCATCTCTACCAACTCTCCTTTCCTTCCCATTTCTCTTTCTGTTGCTCTGTTTGACTATGAAAAAAGTCACCCTGGACTTGGTGTGCTCACATTCCTTGGGTTTTTTTCCTCTCTCATCTTCACTCTGTAAAGAATGTATATGTGGCCTGGGGTGTAGTTGGATTTTGACTGCTGGTTTTTTTCCCCCCCAGATGGTGCTAGTGAGGATGGGATTCTTCTTTCATACCTGGGTGTTCTGAATTGTTGCCATGCATCTAGCTATTTTTTAAAGAAAAAAGCTTAAGTTTTATTTAAAAAGTGGTTTAATTTTCCTATCCTTCTGTCTTAGGAGAACAGGAGAGGAGAAATTTCATTGAAGGAGTGTAACAGAAAGATTTATTGCAGAACATTTTCTATTTTTTCTGCAGCTGCAAGTTTTTTTTCTGTTTTTTGGGGGGGAGGTTTGTTTTTTTTAAAAAGCTTTATGTATTTGGATCAGGCCATAATTGGGAGGTAGAAATACAGGACCTAAAACTGGCAAAAGAGTAATCTGTATTACTCTAGAATGTGGGTGCAGAAGCTTAAATGATACTTCTTCTAAAACATTATTTTGTTCCTACTATTTCACTTACAGCAAAACTATAATGGACAGACATAAGATGGCCTGAATTGTTGATGCTTTAGTTGCTCTCATTCTTTCCACAAAAGAGAATATGTAACTGTGTTCTACAAGGACATGAATTTGATTTAAGATGTTAAAACTTTTCCAAATCTGTTCCTTATGTTTATGAACATAAGTAGTAGAGTAGAAGAGTTTGACAGAACAGTGAGTAGGTTAATTATCCGTTGCTGAAGAAGACTGATTTTTTTCTCTTGCCAGATGTTTTAATTAATTTTAGAACAGAGTAGAGCTTTGCTTTTTTAAAATCCAGTTGTTTTAAATCAATTGTGAGAATGTATGACTCATGTTTCAAAACAGAATTCAGAGAGTAATTTAATTTCCTGATATGAAAGTTTTTTTGTCTCCTACCCCCAAATGTGAAGTATGTATTTTTTGAAGTTAAACTGCTTGTCAGAAATGAGTAAAACTTCTCTAATTAATCTTTCTGAGTTCTTGATTTCTGGAATAACAATTTGATTTGCATATTTTGGTAAATAAAAATGCTATATGATTAAATTATGAAAATGTGTTCCATTTGTAGACTAGACTCTCTGTGATCTGAAAATATAAAGGTTGGTTTGTTGAGTAATTAATGATGGGAAGGGCTGTTTTGCTTTTGAGGAATTTGTGCTTCCTACATTGTCTATTTTCTTATTCTTTTAAAAATTGGTCTACCAAATGTCCAGGAAGTTATTTCCTAGTTTCACTTGTAGGCTGTGACGTGACCAAGACATACGTAATTCCTGGATGTGTCAGCAAAGATACTGTATGTAGAAGAGAATCATGGAATCATTAAGATTGGAAAAGACCTCTAAGATCATCAAGTCCTCTAAGTCCAACCATTAACCCAGCATTGCCATGTCCGCCACTAAACCATGTCCCCAGTTTTACACATCTTTTAAATACTTCCGGAGTTGTTTCCCTTGGCAGCCTCTTCCAATCCTTGACAAATCCTTGACCTTTTGGTTAAGAAATTTTTCTAATATCCAATCTAAACCTCTTCTGGCAGAACTTGATGCCATTTCCTCTTGCTTTATTGCTTGTTACTTGGAAGAAGAGACCGACCTCTAAGTTACTACAACCTCCTTTCAGCTAGTTGTAGAGAGTGATAAGGTCTCCTCTGAGTCCTCTCCAGACTAAATAGTCCCAGCTCCCTCAGCCACTCCTCATAAGGCTTGTGTTCCAGACCCTTGATGAGCTCCACTGGCCTTCTCTGAAGTCAGACAGTTTGGTTTGGCTTGGCTTCTCATTCCTTGGTGGAAATGCTCTTTACTTTTATAGCAGACATTTAAAACCAAAGTTCAGTATGCTTTGTATGTACAATAAAAGGAGGCCACAGTATATTTTCTAAAGAGTTGAGGTTTTACTGGTGTAATTAGGCAGACATTTCCTTCTTTTTATTTTCTTCCCACGTGCCATGCAGCTTAAATTCTACCCTGTGTTTTGAAGGTCACCGTGGTTCAGTGATGCTTTGTGAAAATTAAAGGGCTTTGGGCCAGGAAGTGTTATCTAACTAGAAAAACACTGTTTTATGAATGCCCTACACAGTGGAAGGAATTTACGTAGTAAATTGGGGACTTTGTCACTGGAATTTTTCCTACAAAATTGATTTATCTTCATGGTATAGACTGCAGCTTAATGGGGGATAATATTGGTCTGTGGCATTTAAGTAAAACTACAAAATGAAGGCCTTGTTGCCTTTGTAAAATTATGTCTCAGGCCTGTTACTTCGGCTAGAGAAGGGCTGTGTGAAAAGTCCGTGAGAAGAAAAACAATTAGTTTTTACCCATGAGAATGTAATATCAAGAGAAGCAAGAAAGTTAAACAACAGAAGGAGAAAAACAGCAACATATCCGCACCTGTTATTTTTCTGAATGCTTGAATGCTTATGCTCTAGGCAGCCAATGGTAGCATATTGAAGTTAGTAGTAGCCAGTAAGTCCATTGTAGTAGTTTAGCAGCCAATGAACCTGTAACACGAATGATAACATACAAAAGGTGTATAAAAGAGGCTGCTTTGTTTAATAAACGGCTTTTTGGCCCTTGAAAGAGGCACTGTCTGTGTGTGCCATGGCCGCCCCAACAGCGACATTGGTCTAAATTTAGCTACTACTATAGGATCAGATCATGTCACAAATGATGTTTAAATAAGTGTGTAGTTTAGCACTTACTTTGGTTTTGTGGTGGTTTTATTAAAAAAAAAAACAAAAACAAAACAAAAAACCTTGTTTTTGTATGGCTACCAAATACCACTCCTTCCATGTTGTCCTGAACCCCAAATCAGCCTGATCCTAAGCAGACCTGCGCTTACAAGATAAAGTAATTTACATGTACTGCCAATGGCTCAGTTCCATCCTTGTTCTTAAATTTCAGAAGATAAGTAAGAAATTAATATATTTCAGCATATTAATTATGGCTTATTTTCTTCAAGTTTGGTCTGTTCTCTCAATCTGACCTGTCTATGTGCAGAAGGAGACATGACAGCTTGCAGACTGAAAATGTGTGCTACAGGTGTGCAGTATCAGTGACCAAGATTTTGTTGTAATTGTATTTGTTTTTTTTTGAAAGTCTGAGTCATTAAAGTCTTTGTTTCAGCATTGTATTTAATGTCAAAATTGCATTAGTGTTGTTTTTCATTAAAAAAAATGAACATGCCAAAATACTTTATGTACTTTCTCTCTTATGAAAACTTGAAGGCCTTTAATTATGTTTTTTGTGAGATGGGGCTTTGCAGTTTATCAGCTTTAGATTTCAGGAGAGAGTGACATGTCTGTGGCTTAAACAAAAAGCAAACCATCTGTAGAATTGTACCGAACTCCAAAGTGAGGATTGTCATAGTTTGGAATTAACTGCTTGCCTTACTAAGAGCTTCCACTGTTTATGGAGAATTGGGACTTCTTGAGATAAACAGGGAGATTTGATGTCCTGATCAGCCTGGCTGCAACTTCCATCATAATTTTTTTTTTTGTGTCAAGGTTACTGTACATGACACTTCTGTTTGACCTTTTTCTTCACCTGTAAGTAAGGGGTTTCTATCTGAATAGGCTTCTCTAGAGCAGCTGTCGCTCCAGTTTAACTCCAATGCATCTGTTTTGAAATGTTCTATATTACCTTTTTTCTTCTTCACCTCTTGAGGAAGCTTGCTGGCAGTTAGGAAATTCAAGGAGGTACAAATTCTTGTGCATTGTTACCATGCATAGTGTCTTTAATAATATTTACATAGATACTATCAAACATAATGGATTGGTGGTTGGGCAGCTTCTCATACGTACGTAAATAGAAATTACCCCCAGACTTTAGCACAAGCTTCTTTGATATAATGAAGCTGCAACATGATCTGCAGCACCCCTATTTTTAAGATATATAAAATATCCTGTGCTTACTGGAAGTGCTCTCACTTAGGTTAGCTGCTTACTTTGGAATGAAAAAGTAAGCCCAGAAAAATCATTCAGCCATTTGTGCTGAAGTATAGAGAATAATGTATCAGGATAAAAACAGAGATCAAACAGCCCTGATTTTTTTCTCCTTTCAATATCCTATGCTTAATTTTTGTATGACAGCTCTATCTGGCAGCCTCACATCCCATCAGTGCAATCTGTCATTCTAGATTATTTCAATTAAGTTCTCTTTCTCATTTTGCATTTGCTGAAGAGTCATAATGGCATGCTCCCAAATCAGCAGTCAAGAAGAGTAATCCTCTCTATTTGTATTTGTTAAAAGAAAGGAGAAAGGAAGAGAGGGTTTCTCTGTTTCCTCTTGGTCCTGAAGGCCTTCTCCAGAGTTACAGAACTAGAAGACTTGCTTTGAAAACTAACTGTGAAGACTTTGTTACAGATCATGAAGACTTGATTTTGGGACTTCTGTGAGTTGTTTTGAAAATCTTTTAAATTTATTCTGTTCCCCTTGGTTGCTTGCAGATCCCTTTCTGTCTGGTAGCTGGAGAATTAAAGGTTTTCCTTGCAGTCTTTGTATCAGTGCAGGAGTTGGACGTCTTTATAAAAGCAGCTTTCTAATCTTTCCTGTGCTCGAATTTCCAGTGAAGAGAATTCACACCCAGCATGGGAAACTGGAGACAGCTTGTTGTACTGATGTACAGAGTGCTCCTCTGTGTTACCCTGAACTCGGACAAAATCTTTCTAACTGGGTTGTTGTGTTGCCCTTTCCTGAAGTGAACATCCAGAAGCAGGGACAGCCTGCTTCTGAGTGCAGAGAGCTGTACTGACCAGAGGGATGCAGGATCCCTGAGCCTTTGAATACTTGGTTGTCAATAAACTAAGCAGCTGCAGTACTGAGTACCCACTGTTTATAAACTAACCCATATGTTGGTATTTCACCTGTTTTACTGCTGCCAGCTGATGTTCAGTTTCCACCTGAGAACAGCTGTGCTTTGCCGAAGAGGCGATAGGTGAAATGCTGGGTCGATGCATCAGAAGGGCTAGTTTTGGGTCAGGAGCCCTCCACTGTAACTGGAAAGGCAGGAAATGAGTAGATAATTCAGAGCCCTTTCTGTGACCTGCTCATCCATTCAGTTGCTGAAGGAATGACAAAGATTAAGTTCAAAGGAGAAACAAATGGGTTTTGCCTCTGCTGTAACAGCTTATCTCCATATGCTCATAACAGTACTGAGTTCCCAAGAGTTAGGTAGGTACAGAGGTATTAAAGCAGGGGCTTCAGTATTTCAGCTGTTTGTTCATGCCAAGCCCAGCCGTAGCAGGGGGTTACAATAGGCACATTAAATCTGGATTCTGTCTTACCATGTTATCAGGTTACCCACACTTAGTGTTTACAGAGAGGGACATGCACTTGTTGGGGCAAGCTTCCAGCATTGCACCAGACAAGATTTTTTTTAGTTAGTTGCTTTCCTAATCTAATCAGTACCTTGAAATCTATTTCTATGCTGCTTCTCCTCCCTTGTTCTTTTTATAACATTTCAGTTGGACGAATTATCCATGTTGAGTTGGAGATGGCAGCTCCTTTTCCTCACTGGATGGGAAATGCTGGCAGCCCTTAGCACAGGTCTGTGCTGTTTGTTGCAGACTCGAGCCAGGCAGGGCGGACAGATTGCTCTTGATGGGGTTAGTGTGAAACCTCTAAAGCAGGATGAATTAGGAATTGTTTGTTCTGTTTTCCAGAGGACACTTTCAGCCCAAACGAATTTATTGTGTATTTGCAGGTTGAGTTTTTTGTCACTTTTCTATGTCTGTAGTTGCAAGAGGGTTTATTGATGCACGTGCAGGGGATAATGAAAAGCTATATTTTAGATCATCTTTAAGGGCCTTAAAGTAGTTCACTATCCTAAATGGAGTAGCTCAGATAGCATTAAGAAAAATGCTTTTTGTGGGGATAAAACCCAGGTGTACTTCAAATCCTAACTTAGTAATTGTAAGAAATTCCTGCTGTGGAGGAAACCCAGTAATTCTGATTTCTAGCAGAAGCATCTTGCACAGTTTCCTTCTCGAAGGAGCTGGGCCAGGCAGGTGGCCAAACACCCTGCCTCCTTGTGCTATACCACCAGCCCATGCTGCATATGCAAGAGCTGACCTGTGGAAAGGCTCCTTTCAGGAAGGAAAAGCCAGTGACTTTGTGGCATCCTAAATCTCTTTTCCAGGAAAAGGCAAGGACCAATTGGTAGCCAAACCAGCTAATGTTAGCCATTTGCCATTTCTACTGTCTTGCTCTCTCCCAAGATAAATCTAAAATGTTTTAGTTTACCCTGTGTTTGCACGGCTCCAGCACAGGGCTTGCCCTGGAATTGCTTGTGGGTGGCAGTTCATCCATAGTTTCATCCATGCAGTCTAGTACATATGAGTATTTTGTGAGCTTCCTTTGGCTATGAAAACCTGCTCAAGAATGGGCCCCTGAATCTCTGTTAGCTTATAGGCTTTGAAACCAAGAGTATTTCTGCTGAACCTGGTGTCACCCAGGTGGGAGAAGTTTGCTGGGACGGAAACTGAGCGCAAAAGTGCCATTCAGCAGTGTATAGGAGCATAATTGTGCGTGAGGGGAGTGGGCTGTCAGTGTGCGTTATGTGCCGTATGCGCACGGCTGCAGTTTAGACTTACTTGTCCTTGGCACACCCGTGTTGGCTGTGTATTTCGGGCAGTGAGTCAGACAGAGGCTGGCATCATGCTCACCTTCCCCCCAGGGGAGGCAATTCCAGCATTCAGGTGGCCCTTTCTCCACCGATTTTCACTGAGATGTTTCTGTGCAATTTCTGCTATTTGGCTGGTGCCTTTAAAGTCCCGTCCCAATACAAATGGCAGGAAATCCAATATTCATCATGAACAGAGCTTTTGAAATGTTTGTGGCCATCCTGAGAGAAGAACAATTTTAAAAGAGTACCTCTCTGGCACTCTGTAGTTACAATACTCAAAGCAAAAAACTGCTAGTCTGCAGTTTGGGCTTGAGGCTTTTTTCCATGTCTTTGTGTGTTTCAACCATAGAAGTTTGTTTTCTTCCCAATATATAACATTCATATATAGAATAAGGCAGAATGCAGAAGCAGTCACATTTTGCATGTGTAATAATATGAGTGCTAATTGTCATTGTGAATTATATTTTCAGTGTGTTTTCCCCACTACCTGTCTAAAGTTGAACATAAATCTTTTCAGCCCTCTAAATTTGTATTCATGTCAGTTTTATTCACTGCAATTTTGGTTCTCTTTGCCTTGCTTTAGATTGCAGATCATGCCCAATAGTGGAACAGTGGATTTTGAAATTTTTGTATGTGTCAGATTTCCCTGTATCCAATTTTATCAAAAAAGCTGTCACCAACTTCTTCTGAAACCAGCAAACCTTTTTCTTTCTAATTACATTTTTACCATATGTTCATCCAGATGGCATATGCCAAACATTTTCTAGGGTGTTATAAAATGACCTGACTTCAGAGGATTTAACTGTTGAAGAAGCTTTAAAAAAAAAAAAAAAAAAAAGAGAGAGAGAGAGAGAATTTACACTGGGGAAAAAAAGAAATCCTAGA
>VZTI01000215.1:215331-274349 GCA_013397865.1 Struthidea cinerea
CTGTAAAAAAAGTAAAAAAAAAAAAAAAAAAAAGAGAGAGAGAGAGAGAATTTACACTGGGGCAAAAAAGTAGTCCTAGAAAGAAAAAAAGGAAAAAAATCTGATAAATATTCCCAGTTGCATTTTGTGGCTGTGATACTGAATTCTTGATATATACACCTGTACAAGAACAGTGAAAATGTAGGGAATGTTTTCTTGAAGTGTTAAAAGTTGACTCCTTTTTTAACCACTGAAAATAAAATTTTTGTCTGTTGAATATGTCTAAAAGAATTCTGGAGCTGTGACCAACTCTTTGGTTTCCTGCTAAATGGAGCAAAAAGAGTTTGTCAAGCCATCAGATTCTCTGTAGGAGCAGCAGTTTTACTGAGCAATATAATAACTACTTGTGCCCTTTTTTCTTGAAATATCGTTTTCAAGTAAAAGGCAGTTGATGCATGATTTTGACACTTGTGTCCTAGTTCTTAATAATTCTTGGGCGATTTCTTAGAGAAAATAAATTAACCTGTGATATACTGAGAGGTGCCAGGAAGAAAGGAAGGAAGGAAATTATTTTTCATATTTAGCTACTAGTTAATCTGAATAAATTAAGATCAGTTTTTCATTTTCTGGAGGGCTTGCATATTTCTTCGTCTCCGTGACAGTTCTCTTTTAACTGTCATTGCTTTGGTAGTCTTTCCAGATTATCAAGCAGAAGTGTCTCAAGTCTCAAGCCCTTTTACTTAGTGCTGATTCATGAAGAATAGTGATTGAATGAGAATTAAGTTTACTTTCTTGTGTTCCTGCTATAGGTTTTCCAACTCCCAGGAATTTTGAGTGCACAACCCAAGACCCTGGATAGAGTATGAAGAGGTAGTTTTGGGGCAGCATGGGCAGAGACTCATGGCAGGGACTCAGATGGACAATTGTAAATGAAAATTTGTTCAGTGTCCTTAACTTGCACTGCTCTTGTTGAAAATCACAACTGCAATCAACAAAGCAGATCCTCCACCACCTCCTCCAAATTAATGAGACAGGATTTTAACAGTGCTCAACAATTTGAAGTGCTTTTGTTTTTTCTGAATTAAACCTTTGATAGAAAGTCCTTATCTCCATCTTCCTTGCCCACTTCTACTCATCAGTCTGTGAGTGGTTTGATGTTTCCACAGACTCTTCTCCATCATTGACCAGGTTTACACCTGCTGCTGTGTCTCAAGTGAAAAAGAGTCTATTTTGTATGTAAATCAATATATAGCAGAGATACTGTAGCTATTTAAAAGCTAAGGATTAAACACCCCAAAATTGCAAGCTGGTGTCAATTTGTGAAGTAATTGAAACAAACCCTAACAGGGGACTACGAAATGAGACACCAAAAAGCAGCATGTCTCCACCCTGTCAAAATATGAGGCAACAGCCAATTGATTACTGTTGTTTTAGAGTTTGTGGGTGTGCAGCTGTATTCAACTCAGACTGAGGTATCACTTTTTCTGCTCTCTTTTTGGATGTCTTTGCAGAATGGAGCTAAAGTTGTTCAGGTGCCTTTGTTACTTATTTCTAAAATAATGTTTATCATAACCAGGTTCGCTGTGTTCATGCCATAGTTTTCAATTTCTTAGAAGAGTTAGAGCTCTAAGCATTTTTCTGTGTCAATGCAAAGTCCATTTTTTGTCAAAAAAAACTTTTGACATGTCAGGGAATGACATGTCAGAACCAAAAGGCTAAAAAAGCATTGTACTCAGATACTTTGCTTTTAATTACTAGTATGCATTATTAAATCCAGCTCTAGATTGCAGTCTTTCTTGAGATATTCCTTGGATTATTCAGCCTGTAATTTAAATAAGGACATTGCTAGGAAGGTTTCCATGGAAAATATTACCAAGTTAATAATTCTGAAGCTAATTATGTGAAGGTTCAAAGTGTCAGCCTTAAACCACACCTCCGACTAAGCCAAGCATGAATTTGGGTAAATACATCTTAAGTTAGGTTCCTCATAATGTCCTGGGCTTCTGAATTGTGTTTGCAAGTGCTAGCTGCCGTGATGCAGCTGATCAGTGCTCACCAGGGTGTTTTTCTTTCCTAATTTTCTTCCTCCCTTGCTCACTATAGGCCTCTTTGTGGGTAAGTGTGCACATGAATTTCATGCCACCCTGCAGTGTCTATTCTGCTCTGCGTGTTGGTGCCTGCACGCTCAGACGCCTTCTCTCCCATTTCCCCTGTTACCTTCTCTTTTGAGTAGAGCAGTTGCCACAGAGAATTTGTGAGAGTAAGTGCTTATGATTGCACTTCTGCTATGATTTTCCATAGCTGGTAGTTTATCTCTCAGAAGAGTCTGGTATATAAAATCTCTGTTCAAGAAATTCTCTAGGAATTATTCTCCTTAATATGGCAGCAGTCTCCCACTGCTGACAATGTGAGTGCATCAGAGGAGATGGACTTTTGTAAAGCAGGGACTAATCTCAGCTGCTGAAAACGGGAGGAAATAAGTGTCTCTCTTTGAAAAGGCAGTCTAAGGGCAGCTTGCATTTGTGTATGTGGAAAAAACAACTCATATTTAAAATCTCAAGCTTTTTCTTTTTCTTCCATTTTTCCTTAAGGAAAGTAAATCTTTAGGTATGGTGTAAGAACTGTACCATCTAAATACATTTTTTATGGTGCTTGAAGCAAATAGCAAGTTTGTAGTGTTGCAGTTATTCTTCTAGGATCTTTCACAGTGTAAGAGATGTTCGGTTGGGTTCCCCAAAGTGGCTTTTTTGAGTCCAAGCTTATTAGATTCTGGTTTACAACTCTTAGCATAGTTATTCTGCAGAAGTCAATACTTTCCATAGCTGAGATGGAGATCAAATACCTCCAATTAATGCAAAATTCAAATTAGTCTTGAACTGTGGTACTGCAACTGGCATCTCAATAATGAACTAACCACAGGAGGAAGCGGGTTTGTCAATGTACCATCACAGAAAGCTTTGAGCGTTCATCTAATCTCTTCTGGGATCATATCTATATTTCTTGAAATACACCCCCAACATACTGAATGGCACAAGAATATCTGATGCAGCAAGCTGTGGAAGCGTGAGCTGCAGAGTCTTTTTAGTTGATGTATTTCAAGGTGGATAACCTTAAAAATCAATAGTGTCTGCTGCGCCACTCAGAATCATGATGGACTGTTCCTCGCTGATCCTCTTGCTTCTTAGGCTGTGAATAACTGATGCTGTGCTGCTGCAGATCCTCAGCACCAGCCGAGGCAAGGGCTGGAGCATCCGGTAGCCGGGCTGCTCTTACGAGCAAATCTCTGTCTGCTCTTAGAATTTGTTATGTGAAGTGCAGCTGTTGGTCGGGGATTGTTTTGGGGTTTTTGTTTTTTAAAACAGACTATACAGATGCTAGATGATGAAGTACAACGACAGGGAAGTAGTTTTCAAAGGCTTAAGCAGTATTTTCAAGTTGCTTGTAAATATGGCATTTTCTCTTTGGAGACAGAAGGCACTTTCTGTTTGGGCTTGTAGTGCCCCAGTTACAAAAATGGGAACAGCTATTAGGAAAAAAAATTATTAAATAGATTATCTTAACTTTGTGGGAAGTTAACTTTGTGGGGCTATCATCTAAGAGATCTGAAAAATGCAGAGTTTTGTCTTCTCTATGAAACAAAGTTCTCAAGTTGAAATAGCTATTTTGTAAATACCAGTGACACCTCAGAAGTTGTCTCATTAGAAAGCCAAAATGTTTGAATATCTAGAAGCACAAATCATAAATAGGAATCTATGGGGAGGAGGTGCCTGGGAGGTCTTGAAGATGGATTTCTTAATGGGTCTGCATATAATTCTCTGGCTTTTCTAACAGTTCATTGGAAAAACAAAATAGAAAATTATCTAAAATAAACTGACAAAAGCTGGAGGAACAGGAGGAGGAGGAAGAGAATGAAGTATCAGATGTGATGCTCTAGCTAGTAAAAAAAAAAACAAGTACTTTCTTTGCTGACCTCACCTTATGCATACAGTAGGAGAGCACAGAGATATTCTCTTGCTCTGCTATTTTTGTAAGGAAGTAGCTTCTGCTGCCTCTGATCATATGCATAAAAAGACAGCCTGTTACTCTTAGGCAGACTGAATCTAGTGATAGGGATAGAAAACTTCTTTGAAGAAAAGCCCTAGAAAAATCCAGTAACAGAAATAGGCTCCCACTGAGAGTTTACTGAGATTTTGCTACTCTTCTGTGTATCAGTAATGAAGCAGACCATGGAGAGAAAGTAAATGGATGTCATGCCCAAGGTCTATGTGCTGGGGAAAGATCAGAGAAGTTTTTGCATGTCATTGATGCTGAAAATAGATCTCTGAATGATACCTTTCTCCTTATGGACTGCCTGTTTGGAGTTCTTCAGGGAGTTGTATTTGATGGAAAAGGGACAGGTGGTGAGAGCAACAATGCTGGTTGCATGGTATGTCCCTTAACTCTCATGTTATAACGTGTTATATGTAAAATTATCGAAGATACGTGAAAATTACTTGTCTTTCATATTGCTAATTAATTATGACGACACCAACTGATGATACTGCCTAGTGCTATAGGGATATCTGCCTCTCTGATGTGCATTTCGCTGTTCTTAGGTTGGGCACCTGGTTGTTACCTTTCTCAGAGCCTGTGCCCTCTCTGCAGGTGGGGTTGGGACTTGGCTCCCTCCATTTGTCTACTGCATTTATCTAACATGAGCTAGTGTTAGTTCAGCACTTGCAGACTTACAGTCTCTTGAAAGCAATAAAAGAGCTAACTCTTGCCCAGGCAACTTAATACAAATATTATCTGAGCTCTCTCAGGTCTGCAGTAAGTTGATGCCATGAGCTGAAGTCTGTCTTTGTACTGTGCTGACCAGGTATTGCTTGTTGCCTGCAGTGGTAGTTTGGTTTCCTGAAGCACATGAATTCAATGGATGGTGTTTGGGGTATGACACTGGAGTGGTCTGTTTGCCTGTCTGACTGGCACAGGGAATTGGTAGCTGTGGTTCAGTGGGGAGCTCCAGGCATTGGGTGGAAAATGCAAAGTCTGTTTTGGTTCTGACTTTGTCCAGCATCAGCTACATTTCAGTGTTTATTAACGTTATTTTAAAATTTTTATGCTTTTAAACCATTACCTATTTCATGGATATGTGATATTGGATAGCTTTCATCCTCTCTATTTTCTGCTTGAAAAAACAAGATCTTTCCCTCCAGCCATGAGAATTTTTTCTTCTAGGTACAATAAATAGGCTTTGTCGTAACACTGTAGAAGAAAGTAGAGTATTTAGTAATTCCATGTAAATATATTTTCTTGATATATTTTGTTTGTTTGTTTGTGTCCTGGAACATTTTGAAGTGATTTCAGGTAGTTTATCCAAGTAGCAAATACAGAGCTGTTATGTGTGCCTTAGGAAGGGAGAGGACTCAGCTCAGAAACTTGCTTAACATGTTAGATCTGCAAATTTAAGTGTGCATCCTCTCTTTAAAAAGGCTGACAGACTCCAGTTGTTATGCTTTTTGTTATGAGTAGGTCACTACTCTTATTTTTCCCTTCCAAAAATTGAAGGATGAAAAATTCGAGCACAGATGACAAAGGCTTTATTGTCGGGTTATTTTTCTTTCATTTATGGGGTATGATTAAATATGTGCTGTCAAAAAGAGGCCTCTTTAAAGCCTGATACTATTGATTACTATTTGAGACCTGCCAGCAGCATTATTACTTAATGCATAAGAAAATCCAATAGAAAATTATTAAGTTGGTGTTTTAGTTCCTCTAGTGAGAACTTTTCAGGTATTCATCTCATATCGTTGCACAAATTGCTTGGCTCAAGTAGATACCACAAAATCATGTTTTAATGATTTTTTTCCTTTTTCCATCTTTTATTTTTTTTCACAGTCACATGACACAATCAGCCACATTTGAAGACCCTCGAATAGAGAGCTGCCAAATAACCCCTCCAGCCCCTCGGAAAGTGGAAATGAGGAGGGATCCTGTGCTAGGATTTGGGTTTGTGGCTGGTAGTGAAAAGCCAGTTGTTGTACGCTCAGTAACACCAGGTATGTTTTCCCCCCCTGACCCCAGAAGAAAACTTCGATTTAGCCTACTAAGATGAAATGCAGCTACAAATTTGAGAACTGTTGAAATATTCAGGCAGACAAAGTAATCACAAATACTGGATAGGATTTTAAGCCATGTATTACCCAGTGGTTTCGTTCCTCACACTCATTTTTGAACGTTACATAAATGTGTTAGCAAAAAGCCAGTTTGGAGTTATTGCTCTGAGCCATTACTGTTGTTTGCCTGAAAAAAGTTAACCCATTTCATTCAAGGAAAGAAGGTCTTCTCCCTAGTATCTTTATATTGGTTTGCTGTCACCTTCATTATCATTGAATCAGCGTTTTCAAGAGGTATGTTGAGTTCTGAGATCAAAGCTTGCATATTTTTCATTCTTATCATCACTTTCCCAAGGAGAGCTAGGTTTCTAAAAACAATATTTCTTTCTGAAAAAGAGGATGTTATTGCTGGCTTTTTTTTTTTTTTTTAATGAATGCATCTGTATAACTATATGATTAAAAACCAGGTCAAAATATATCCCTAAACATCTTACCTGCAGTGAAAATTAGTGAGGTTTTAGATATTTTTGAAGTTATGAGAGACCAGACCTGGGACTAATCCATCTCCCAAATAGCAGGCTCCTGCTCTCTATGCTTAAAAGTTCAGTTGTTATGTAAAATTGCCTTGGAGCCAAGGGCAGGGATTTGACTTTGCTCTTGTTCGATATGTTCTCCAGAACCCGCACAGAGAGCAGGGGAGAGGCAAAATCGACTTTGTGAAGTTCTGATGTCATTTACCCACGTGTGTGCATTGATTACATTTGTATTGCTTTCACATGAAGTGAGCAGTGTAACTAATATTTGAACCAGATCCAGACAGCTTATTTCTCTCAACCTGGCATTATTAATGTAGTTTTATGTTAAAATTTGGAAAATGTGTTTGCTATGTTCTGTTCCAAGTGAAAAGGAGGAAATACGAGCTCAGGACCATATTCTCCTACATGGATTTGTATCCATTTATGCGTGATACAGAAGTGGAGTAAAGTTTTCAAAGCAAACAGAGGAAAGGATCAGCATTAGCTCAGTTGTTGAATGAACTGGCTTTGATGATGAAACATCTTCTTTTAAGACTTTATCTTCATAGTGGTAATATTCTGGTTTTTATGTATCCTCATTGCAGAGTTTAAAGACAAAGACTAGAGAGGATATATCTTTTCATTAGGAACTGGGCTTGTTCCACATCATCTTCTGGGCTTGTAATTGTGCTGAGAAAGAAAGTAATATGTGCATTTTATAAAGTACAATGCACTCAATGTGCATTTCAGCAGTCCCAGAATCCAAACCACATAGACATATACATGGCTGATTGTCTATTCAAACTAATGCTAAATATTCATGTCTAAGTGAAAGTGGTAGTGCTTTTGGATGTACTCGTGTTCATCAGGTGGTAGGAATCCAGCAGAAAAGAGACTCAGGAGGCTGGAGGTATAAAAATTTACTGCCTTCAATTGAAGAAAACAGGTTTGTTTTGCCTAGAACAGAAAAGTCAGAGGAGAGACCTGTGAATGACATTCAAATATGTAAGTGATGTTTCATAGGAAAGAGGAATAAGTAGTTCTCTGGTGTTACTTCGCCTGGGACAGGAAACAATGTGTTGCAACCAGGGAAATCTGGTATACTTACCATGGAAAAAGACTTCCTGGTCTTAACAGTAGATAAACAGGATCTTTTGTTCACAGGAAAAGGAATCTTTCTCAGGGTGGTCTTACAAAATATCAGACAAACATTGATCACGGATGAGTAAAATATGGTTGATCACACCTAAAGGGTGTGTTAGCCCATGGCTTATGGGTCCTTTTGGCCCTTCAGAAGACAGAGCCTTTATTTTAGGTGGTTAGACACAGCTTTACGACTTGAGGAACTTCATTAGAAGTTGCTAAGTCGCCAGCTTGCAAGATTTTCCTGGTGAGGGAGTACTGGTAATGTCAGAAATAGTGTTAGTGTAAAAATGTCATTAAGTGGAGAAAAAATACACTTGTAGTGTGTGAACAACAGTGTGTCTGTGCATTTACAATGGTCTGCTAACCTGTGCTCTTTTTTTTTTTTTCTCCATTTGTCTGCAGGTGGCCCCTCTGAAGGAAAGCTTATACCAGGGGATCAGATCATAATGATTAATGATGAGCCAGTCAGCACTGCTCCGAGGGAGAGAGTCATCGACCTTGTCAGGTAGTTGATGTCCTGTCACTTAAACTACGAACCCTGTGACTTACTGCCTGTGCAGTCATTCAATAGTACAGCAAGTCTTGCCTTCTCATGGCTGAGAAAAGGGAAAATAATGTTGCTTTAGTTATAATGAAGAATGATTAATTATTTTAGTACTGAAATGAAGTGTCCTCTTAAAATGGCATCTGGGTAGCTGAAAAAGTATAAAAAAATCCAGGAATAGCTCCAGACTACTTGGGTATTAAAAGAGGAATAGTATTCTTCTGGTATTTATTTTTGGTATGGGTTGTTGAAAGGATTATTCCTGGAGCATGGAAGCTCCAGCCACTGTTACACTACTGTTCATTTTTCACATGAAGAAAGTTAAGTCAGGTTTGTCTTATGTGAAGAACAAAGAAAACTTGGTAGAGTGATTTTTGAGAGTGAATGGATGCATGTAAATATATAGAGAAGCTCAAAAAGTGTTTAGGTGGAATGCAGGTAGGTGAGTTTGTGTGAAAAAAGCAGGCAGGGAAGAGAGAAGAAGACAGAAAATGAGACCAAAAAAGTGACTGTGGATAGTACAGGAAAGGAGAAATGTCAGTATCTGTAACGGGATAGAAGGAAAGGAAGGACAGTGACTGACAAGTGCTAAGGATGTAGAAAAAAATATATTGCGGTTCATATAATAAACTTTGCTTTTGGAGTAACAAGAAATCTTAGTGCATTGCACAGAAAACTGGCAAGTAACTAAGAGATTAAACATAAAAATTAATAATTTAAGTTCCAGTAGCCTGGTTGCTATACGCCAGTTTTGTTTCTGTATTCTTCTTCCCATTGGTGTAACGTCTGAATTGATGGGTCTTGTTGACTCCTGAGAGATGGTCAGGTTTTAATGGTACAGGTACCTCTCCTCAAAACTTGTATCTTTCAGTGTTTTTAGTGTTACCCGTGTAATTTTGAAAAGTCACATTTGTTTACAGAAATTTGGGCAGGAAGTGCCACAACAGTCATACTTCTGCAGGTGACAAATTGAGCAAACAGGTGCTCATTTGCTGAGGATTCATCTGTAAGGAAAAATTCCAAAGATGATGCAGAAATGGTATGAAAATGCCAGCAATGCTTATGCTTTCATCTGTATTAGGTGGGATTAAACAAAATATATTTTCAGATTTTTTTTTAAAAAGTGTTAACCTGCAAGTCAACTAACAAACACAATTTGCTAAGAGCTTCTTGTGATGAGTAGACTCCATGAACTGAAGGAACTGTCCTGCTCCTAATGAAGTTCTGTGTTGTGCTCTGTGTTGACCACTGGTATAAGCCTCAAAAATGGGTCTTACACTCATTTTTGATGTCTTCGTTTCTTCATAAAGCAATAATATTGCCTTCTTCATTCTTTCCCTTATCCTTTGATATTAAGCAAAGTTAGGATCTCTATCTCATTTTCTGCTTCCAGCAATATGTGGTAATAACAGCAAGGAAAATAGACTGATTAGACCTGAGACAAACTGAATTTATTGTGTAGCTGATTCTCTGTCTGCCTTCAAACAAGAAACTCAATAAGAATGTCACTCTTCCCAATTACACTGACTACATAGGTAGTGTCAAATTAAGTGTTGTTTCTTTCCAGGGAAAGCTTTAGGTGATGCTTTTCTTACAGTGTAATTCTACCTCTGCTCTCAGAATCTGTCTGCTGTTGGGATTTTGATAGAGACTCATTCTTTGATGAAATTTGGAGTGGAATATATTGGGGTTGTATGTTACAACATTTGAGATAAGAGCTTTCTTTTCATGCCAGTGGGGACGCCTGGAATGATTAGACACTGTTGGTGTGCAGTCCTGACACCACAGCAGAAGCAATTCTTTACATCAATGAAATAGTGAATCTCTTCTGTATAATTGAAGGTTTTCATATGGGTCAGATACATCTGCAACTTTTCAATGCATCTGCATTTTTCAATGTGCATGGGAGCAGTTTTGAAATCTTGTTTTCCTGCAGGTAGCAGCATGTCAGCGGTCAGCAGTGAGTATGTTTTAAATGTATAGGTTACGCGAATGGGCATAATCACAAAATCATAGAAGAACTGAGAGGAGATTTCTCGAGGTCATCCAGTCTAACGTCTTGCTCCAGGCCAGGTTGTGTCAAAGTTAGATGTGACTGCTCAGCACTTGCCAAATCAAGTCATTAATATCTCCAAATACGGAGATTTCCCAGCCACACTGGGTAGGTGTTTCTGTTCTTAACCGGTGGCCTTTCAAAAGGACATGAGCCAGCTTGACATCAGCCTCAGATGCATCCCATCTAGGCCCATAGACTTGTGAGTGTCACTCTTAACTAAGCAATCCCTAATTCAGCCTTTGTCTAACTTTGTTCCCTAAATTCTGTCACTGAGCGCAGGGACCAGGGTGGCAGACCTTGCGACTAAAGGCCAAAGCCAATAAAGCTTTGAGCATCTGAGCTTGTTCAGTGTCCTTCATCAGGTTTCTCACTCCATTTAGCAGCAAGTTCGTATTTCCCTTGGCTTTCGCTGCTATTGTAGTTGTAGAGACCCTTGTTATTCTTCATCCATCCTGGATAAGTTCCAGTACCAGCTGAGCTTTGCTAACTCCATCCCTGCCTGGCCAGGTACAGCTTCTCTGTTTCTCCTGGGTGACCTGTCTCCATTTCCATCTCTGATTGCCTTCCATTTTGCACTGGGTCTTGCTCAGGCTGTGCCTGTGGAGTCACACGGGTGTCCTGCTGTGCCTGCCTGCTTCCTTGCAGATTGGAACAGACCATTCTGGCACCTGGAGGTGGCTCTCTGTGAAGATCACCCAGCTCTACTGGGCTCTGGCCTTTCAGAGCTGCATCCCACAAAACCCTGTTTACCAGTACCCTGAACAAGCTTCAGTCTTATTTTAGACTGGACTCCTCTTCCTCCTTTCCTTCAGGATCTTATATTGTATCATCTTGTGGTCACTGCAGCACATTAATGAGAAATTGATATTCCAACATTATTTTTTTCTGTGATTACATCCTCTCTTGAGTATAACAAGGTATATTTTATATTCATGATGTGAAATTCAGTGGATATTTTTATGCAGCTTTCCCTCAAAGCTTTTTGTAAAGTCAAGAAACAATTTGTTGTTATAATTGCAGAGAGTGTGGAAAAAATTAATCTGCTTTCAAAATACTGACATAAAGATCATAGCATGTCAAATAGAAAAAAACCCCAAATTGCATGAGAAAAGAAAAAGGCAGATTTCACAACCAGGTGGGTGCCAGACTTCACCAGAATTAAGAAAGCCCAAAATTTTCAAGCAAAATATACACAAATGTTAGATGTTAAGTCAACCTTGAATGTTAAACAGCGTTTTTAATGTAACAGAATATTTGTTTTCCAAGAAAACATTGTCAGAACATTAATTTATGAAAAGAGTTATGAGATTGAAGGAAAAGAAAATGGAAAAGGTAATGTCTGCTGCAATCTATCTTAAAAAAAAAAAAAAAAAAAGTCCACCAAAAAGGGTATCTGAAAAATGTCAATTAAATCTTTTTTCATTGGGAAAAAGCATATTCCTAAGCAATAAATTAGCTTTATTTCTAAATTTCCCCCAACATAAATCAGACTAATTTCTTTTAGATAGTTTGTTTCTCTTCAGCCCTTTTCCTAACAGCTCCAAATTCATTGTCTAACTGTTACTCCTACAGGATTAGAAATAGATAGACTGGTCTGTCAAGAAAGTCCCTTTTGTGTAATGGTTTTACTACAGGAAAATCAAGAAGTTAAATGCAATGCATAATACAGAAATTTTCCCATCAGCTTTTTATTGTATTGCAATATTTTCATTATGTGTGGGCTTTTTAAACATTCATTTCTGAAAATAATCTTCCTTAAGTAGAAAACTTTTATAGCCACTTCTGCTGACTCCAGGGGGTAGTGAGCAGGAACCTGGTGAAAGATTTTGGTTTGTTTTTTAAGAATTGAGGGATACTCTTTTATCCTAGGAAGTCTCAGGTCTGGGATATTCATTATAAAAATCCCCTCTAGGTCATTATGATCCATTGAATTATTTTGGCTGTGCTTTACTGGCAACACTTAATTAGTGTTCAAGTCATTCTTTGAAAGCCAGGGTTGCAGAAACATGAATACAGTATGGTTTGCAGACAAAATCTATTTGGACTCATTATTTCTGGGTGCTGTTCAATGGCTTTTGCACCATATTGTGTTCACCTGAGCTATTTCCAGCACAAACTCAGAAGTAATGTTTATGGTTTCCCTTACAAAGAGCGGTCAATTTTATGAATGTCACTTATGGCTGTGGTCAAGATGTATTCCATTCAAGACAGAAAGTTATAGAAGTTCAAAAAAGAGGAAGAAACAAGATCACTTTTCTAAATGTAAGCTTCAAGTCAAGGCAAGGAGCAAGCGAACAGAATACAAAAGATGTATTTGAAGTGCAGTCAGTTCAAAATTTATCAGGAGCTATTTATGTTGGTTTTATTTTGCTGCTGATACAGATTCTGTGAGTTAAAGCTTTTCACACATACTTAACAATAAGTACTTTGAGATAACATTAAAGTCATGGCAAAATGGAGCAATTTTTTCCTTATTTAAAGGTGAGCAACAATGCAACACTGAGATATTAGAAGGTATCAATTAATTGGTTGCTCAGAGGTGCATGTATTTCATTAGCATTGGTTAATGTTACATTTGTATCTTTGTAAGAATCAGCTTAACCCCCCCCTTTTTGTTGAAACAAAGAAATACATCTAACAATATGCCTTATTAGATTTATAGGCAATTTCTATAACATTAATGACTTGTTTATCTTAGAGTGCACTGTATAGGCATTAGTCTACAAGGATCCCAGCGTATGTAAACTGTCTTTTTATTTAGCAAGGTATTTTACTGAAATTTTAAGTGACACACAAGTGTACTGCTTACTCCATAAACCAAACAGTGAGTAGGGCATGGTAGTGGTATTTTGTTCACACTTCAATTAAAACAGTTATCCAGGCAACCGTCCAGAAGAAACTGGCATCTGAAGAGGGTGATCCATGTGAGATACTTGTTTTGGAAAAAAACTACCATGTTGCAGAAAGCTTTATTTATACGTTCCCTAAAGAAGAAGAACGGAAAAGTATTTTGGAGTAGAAACCTGACTTCTAGATTGCTAAATTAGGCTAGAGTAGTCCATTACTTGCAACTGTAACAGCACTAAATTAGTATTTGATGTCCCGTGGAATTCCACTAAAAGACTTAAATTGAAAAGCGAGAAATGAAAAAGGTGAAAGTCATTAAGGGCTTTTCTTTCTTGTTGGCTCTATTTTCTATTTAAAAGAAATGACTCAAAAATCTCTCTGAAATAACACTTGCTTTGGCAAGTTAATGTCACAGCAAGTTTTCATCAAGAGGATCTAGAGGATTCCTTCAATTCTGCTGTAGAATTTATGTTTTAATTGTGTATTGCCGTAAGACTGGAGAGAAGGAACCCTCCAGGATTTTAGGCTGCATGTTGCATTTTAAGTGCTAACATGAATTTAATCAATACTGACCCTCCTCACCATCATTGTGAAATGGATGAGGATTCTGTCGCTCCCATTTGACTCTGTATGTCAGGGAACCACTTTTCCTACTCCGCATCCTCAGAGCTAAATGCAAGTGTAAAAGGGAGCTCAGTGACAGTGCCTGTCATCATCATCGTCTCACAGCAGCTGAAAATGCCGCTTTTCAAATGTTTCTGGATCTAGTTCAGACAGTTTCTTGTATTGGATCAAGTAATTTTGGGGGACTTACTATTAAATATATTCTTTCTTCATCAATATCATAGAGAAAAAATCCAGCTATTAAGCTATTAGCTATGATGCTGTGTAGCAACCAAGAACCTTGAAAACTGCTTTTTGAAAAACCAGTCATGCAGACATTTTAATTTGAAGGTACTCCATTATACTCCCAGTTCAGTATATAAATCCAGAGGCTGTACCCACTTTGTGTCAAGCCCTGATTGATGAATTGCTAGTGTTTTAGGTTTTAAACACACAATGGTGAACAAAGGGATAAAATGTTGGACCAAGTGATCTGTAAGAATTTTACAAGTGACATGCATTGAGATAAGCTTTCTGCCAGGGCATTTAATTAGCTACATCTGATCAGCTAGCCCATGCAGGGAGCTCAGAGCCAGGACATTAGAAGTCAGTTCCTGTCAGTCGTGAGGGGTGTTGTTAGATATGTATCTTCTACCTTTTGAGGTGTTTCTGCAATGTAATACAGAGATAACTGAATCACACTTCAAATTAGCTCTGAATCTGTGAGAGCACACATTTAATATTGTCTCATTTATCTTCTTTTCTTGCCTGTTGTGGTCCTTCTTGTTCTTGAGCTAATATATTGAGGGCTAATTCAGGTCTCACCAGATTTTAATTACTAATCTGCAATAACATTTCAAAAATGCCTGCCTGCCTTTTCAAAGGCCTGGAAGAGCTGAAAGCTGTATAGAGGTATTACTTGTTATTGTTAAAAGCAATACCAACTATGGACGTTGTTCTCTTTTAAATCCATTGTATCTCTGAAAGCATGCAGTGTCATATCCTTGCTTATTCTTAGCAGAAATTTGACTGACATGGTTTAGAAAGGTTTGGCCTTGATGATTGAGATGTTCTGAATGCTGAGATCTTAATTTGTTAAGTAAACTTAATTTTCTCTTTGTATTAACCATGCTGAATGGCCCCCGGAGTTGGCAAGTGTAGGCCCTTTTTGAAATTTCAAGGCTTGGTATGTCATCTGGTTGAAATGTTGTGTCATTATCTCACTCTGTTCTCTAGAAAAAGGAGTCAGCCGTGATGAATTTCAGGTCAGCTGTTCCCTGACAAGTTGCTTTATGGAATGTAAGGATATGAATGGAGATGTGGAACAGCTGTGCCCGAAACACAAGTAACTGTACTGAATGCCTTCTTCAGATGTGAACCAGCAAATATTGCTCTCATTAGCTTGTTCTGACAAGCTTATTGCTTCTCATCCAGTTAAACAAACGTGTTGGCTTGTGCGAATGGAAGCTTTGCTCTAAAGCCCAGTGCACTGATGTGAATATTTCAGAGTAATTGTTTCCATGTAAAGTCACACAAATGAACACCCAGCTTTGAGTTTATTATGAATTAATTCTGCCATGTGATGGATTATATTGCATGCTCTGCAATAGATGTTCATCCTTCTTTGTGCTGTTTATGCAAGCCCCATGCATCAACGGATTACATCCAGTTGGAATATGCAGCAGGAGGTACCTAAAAATCTCATGTCCTATATTTGGGGTGGAGAGGGTTAGAGAGTAGTTGTCAAACAACTGAAATCTCATGGTTTCTCTTTCCCAACTGCATTATATGTCTCTTTTGAAATGACATTTACAAATTGTCTGAGACAATGTTGGGCAAGCCAGCCCTTTACATTGTGCTGTTTGTACTTGAAAGTTCTGTGGATGCCTTGAAGACATTACAACAGGACAGCCACACTTAGGTGTATACACTATGAAATTTAATTAGCAGAAGGTAGCAACCAGGGAGAAACACAAGGCATAGACAGCTTCCGGAGCTGTCTGGGAAACTCCAGTCTGCGTGGAACAGTTTCTGGGACTGGAGAGGCAGTATAGGCTGACAGGAGAGGATTATGCCATGCACTTGGGGCTGCCAGCATGGAGTGGCTGTGAAGTATGAAGATGACAGAGATGCCTTCACCACTGCATGCACAGAACTCACAAAGCAACTCCATCCTTCCAGAAGTGTCTGTCTGCCCTCACTGGGAAGTTTACAACACCCTTATCTTGCTAGTCAGTTGCTGACTGATTCAGCATATACACATCAGTTAATGAAGCTATTTTAAGGGCAAAACAGACATTTCTGAGAAGACATGATGGTTGTGGGCCTGTGATGCTTTGGGAAGGCTTTCGCAATGTGGCTTTTCACAGTGGTGACATCAGTATTCCCTCTTATCTTGAGCCAGTGCTGGTTGTATGAATCACAGAAATTAACTGGTTTTTATCTGCTACCTAAACAGCTTCAGGATGACAGAGAAGTAGTTCTTTAAAATACTGAAATGTAGATTGCATTGTCAATAAAGTGGCTTGTAGTTGTTATGAATTATACCAAAATGCTGTATTTTGATAGAAAGATAGCAAAGGTGATGTCAAGAGCTGAGAGGCAAACATGATATTTTTATGGTTTTGTAAGTTGATCCTTGGAGATTGCTGTCAGCTACAGGTGCCTTATATGAGGGAAAGGCAGATAGATTTAAATCGCCTCTTTATAAGGAATGCTGTTTTGAAGGCAGCAGTTTTACATGCACCAGTGTTCACGGGAGGTAAAAGGTAATTTAAACTGTTGAGAGAGAAGGGTGAAAGGACTGTGACCAATTTGCAATGTCTTGTATATTTCCATTAATTTGAAATATCTTTAGTCTTTAGTTGTCAGGTTTTTTCCCCCATCAAGGTGGAAGCAGCACTCCCTGGGATGGGAAGGAAATAAGGAGAGTGACTGTAAATGAGTAAAACCCTACTCAGAGCAAAATGTCATGGAGAGGTCTTGGTAATTCATGGCCCATTGCTCTAACAGTGTAATTTTAATGAATTGTGTAATGGGAAGCTGACTCAGGAGTCCCTGAAGATGACAAGATCTTTCTCTAGCTCTGTGGCATGCTGATGCTGTGTCTTCCTGATTCTCAGAGTTTTCACTTTCACAGTTCTGTTCACTTCCCAGATGACATTTAGTCTGTAAAGTAAAATAAAATGAAGAATGGTGCCTCCTGAAGTTGTGTGCATCTGTAAGGTGGCTGTCCCTCAGAACATTAGGGTCCACTTTCAGTGGCTACCTCTAGACTTCCATTTCATATTCCTGCTCTGATGGCAATGTTGCTTTTCAATCAGCCAAAAACATGTTAGGGATGTCAGTGCTTGAAACTTGTAACCTGTAGTTTGTCTAAGAAACTCACAAAAAATAGTAGAAATGAGAAAGTGAATACTTAATATTTAAACTAGGTTGGAAGGGGCAAAGGGACAAAAACAGGCTTGCCAGTGACAAGCAATGGGATGGCATGGCAGAACTTGAGAAACTGAGTGCTAGAGAGGACTCCTAATCTGTTTCACAAGGTGTTGACTACAGTGAACCACACTTGAAATGTTTCTATACCAACACATGCTGCATGAGGAACAAACAAGAGGAGCCCAAAGCTTTGTCCCCATTCCAGCGTTAGGACATCATTGGCATAAGTGAAATCTGGTGTGTCCTGGGACTGGAGTGTCATGTTGGATGCTTACAGGCTCTTCAGGAGGGATAGGCAGGGCAGGGGAGGTGGAAGGGGTGGTGGATGTACTGGAGAGGCTGAAATCTATGGAGCTTGCAGCTGGCAATGGCACAGTTGAGAGCCTCTGGGTAAGGATTAAGGGACAAGTAAATAATGTGGGTGTCATCATGGGAGTCTGCTACAGACCACCTAACTAGGATGATGATGTCAATGTATTATTCTTCAAGGAGCTTTGGACACTTCCAGATTAACTGCCCTTCTCCTTATGAGTGACTTCAGCTGGCCAGATGTTAATTGGGAACGACACAGCTGACACAAACAGGTCCAGAAGATTCCTAAAGCAACTGGATGATAACTTCATGTACAGATACTTAGAGAGGTGACCGAGAAAGACAACCTCCTTGATTTGTTGCTTCTTAGCAGAGAGGGTCTCATGAGCAAAGTAGTGATTGGCAGCCATCTTGTCCACAGCAACCACAAAGCAATTGAGTTTAAAATCTCTGTTCACAAGAGGAAAAGTGCCAGGAAAAGCTCAACTCTGGACATGAGGAGGGCAGACTTTAGGCTGCTCAGGGAACTAGCAAGTAAAGTCCCCTGGGAAAACACTTTGGAAGGTGCTAGGGTCCATCAGTGCTTATCACTTTCTAAGCACCACCTCCTAAAGGCCTGGGAGCAGGCAATGCCAAAATGTTGGAAGTCAGGTAGGCAAGGCAAAAGGCCATCTTGGCCTTCTGCGCAGGGATTGTCTTCTGAAGCTAAGGCAAAGAAGGAAAGTGTATGCCCAGTGGAAGCAAGGTCATGTGACATAGGAGGAATACAGAGATGCTGCTTACCACTTAGAAAGGAGAGAGAAAATCTGTGCAGCCAAAGTTCAGTTGGAGTTGAAGCTGACCAGAACTGTGAGGGACAAAAAAAGTTTCTTAGAATACATAAATGGCAAAAGGCAGTGTAGAAATGACAGCAGCCTGTTACAGGAGGAGGACGATCACCTCACAAACAGAGACATGGACAAGACATTGATATTTAATACTTTCTTTACCTTTGTCTTCAACACTGATGACTGGCTAAGGGGGTCCTAGTGCTCTGAGCTGGTGGGCCATGTCTTTGAGAGTGATAAACTCCCAGTGGACCCTGAACGTGTGTAAGATTTGCTGCTCCAGCTAGATCCCTGTAAGTCTATGAGGCCTGATGGGACTCATTTGAGGTATACTCCAAGAGCTGCCTGATGTCATTGCAAAGCCTCCTTCAATGATTGTTGAGCAGTCTTAAGAATCCAGAGAGGTCCCAGTTGACTGGAAGCTGGCTAATGTTGTTTTCAGGATGGGCAAGAAGGATGATCCTGGAAATTACAGACCTGTTAGTCTCACTTCAGTGAGTGGCAAAATTGTAGAGAACATTATTTTGGGAGCTATTGAAAAACACCTGAAGGACAGCACAGTCATAATTCAGTCAGCATGGCTTCATGAGAGGAAAGTTCTGTTTGTCAAACTTGATTTCCTTTTATGACAAGGTAACCCACCTAGTTGTTCAAGGGAAGTCAGTTGATGTAATCTATTTGGATTTCAGTAAATCTTCAAAACTGTCTTCTCACAAGATCCTTCTGGACAAATTGTCCAGCACACAGCTGGATAAACACATCATGTGATGGGTGAGCAACTGACTCATGGGTCAGACACAAAGGGTTGCAGTGAAGGGGGTGACATCAGACTGGTGACCTGTCACTAGAGGGGTTCTGCAGGGCTCCATCCTTGGCCCTGTGCTCTTCAACATCTTCACAAACAACTTGGATGCAGGACTAAAAGGTATAGCAAGTTTGCTGATGATGCTAAATCGGGAGGAGCTGTTGACTCCCTTGAAGGCAGGGAGACCCTGCAGAGAGACCTGGACAAATGAGAGGCCTGGGCAATCGCCAGCTGTATGAACTTCAGCAAGGGAAAGTGCTGATTCTGCACCTGGGATGGGGAACCTTGGATGTACAGACAGACTGGGGAACAAGAGGCTGGAAAGAAGTGCCACAGAAGGGACCTGGGGGTCCTGGTCCCCAGTTGAACATGAGTCAGCAGTGCCCTGGCAGCCCAGAGAGCCAGGGGTGTCCTGGGGGGCATCAGGCACAGCATCGCCCGCCGGGCAAGGGAGGGGATTGTCCTGCTCTGCTCTGCACTGGGGCAGCCTCACCTCGCGTGCTGGGGGCAGTTTTGGGCACCACAATATAAGACATTAAAGTATTGGAGAGGAGGGCCAAGGAGGGATGGTGAAGGGCCTTGAGGAGAAGCTGTATAAGGAGCTGCTGAGGGCACTTGGTCTGTTCAGCCTGGAGAAGAGGAGCCTGAGGGGAGACCTCATTACAGTCTGCAACTGCCTTGTGAGGGGAAGAGGAGGGGCAGGCATTGATCTCTTCTCTGTGGTGACAGTGACAGGACCCAAGGGAATGGCCTGAAGTTGTGTCAGGGGGGGGTGCGATTCAATGTAAGAATAAAGTTCTTCACCTAAAGGGTGGCCAGGCACTGGAACAGGCTCACCAGGGAAGTGGTCACAGCACTGACCCTGACAGAGTTCAAGAAGTGTTTGGGCAACACTTTCAGGCACGTGGTGTGACTCTTGGGGTGGTCCTGTGCAGGGCCAGGAGTTGGACTTCAGTGGTCCTTATGGATCACTTCCAACTCAGGGAATTCTATGTTTTTATGATTCTCTGAACACTAGTCTGATAAAACTCTCTCCAACCAAACTTCTTTTTTATTGAGAGATATCTAGATTTGTTTTGTAAAATACTTGGATATAGCTCTTAGTGCAATTGACTTCGAATTTTTCTGACTTTTTCTGTGTTTGCAAGGTGTAATTTTTGATTTTTTGAAGCTTTTTAAAAAATCTGATCAAAAGGCTTAAGACTGTCACTAGCAAATCCTTTCTCTTTCCTGTTTTCCTCCAATAAGAATAATTTTGTGATTCACAGTCTCTCTTAGCAGTTGAAAGATTAATGTAGTTGGAATAGAAATGTGGGGACTTCTGTGTTGGTTGATGGACTAGAAAAGTTCTAACACAGAATTAGATCATATTTTTAATTTAGCAGTAGTGCAGCCAACAAGGACTCCCAAAATTGCCAAGAGATTGACTATCTACTTCTAACTCTACCTGATATGCCCAATCAGAAAGTTAGTTAAAAGGGAAAGAGAACAGTTTTACATATTCTGACTCATTAGTCCCCAAAGTGAGATTCTTCAGTTAATTATCACTGATTGGGATGACTCTGGGTCACAGTGGAACGTCAAAGGAGAAAACCAGTTTCTCATTAATCTGAGACAAAAACTAGTAGAAACTAGTAGAAAATAAAAATGGCTAAAAATAAATTCATTTTCAAAACATTGAGTGCTTCAAAAGGCAGCTTAATATGACAGTTTTCTCTGGGATTTATTAGTCAGCTTTTCCTTGATTTCTGATGTGACAATTGATCATCTGTAATTTATTACAGGCAACATATGAAAAGTAGTGTAAGAGAAGCATTTTAGCTACTGCTTTAGCTTTTTTAGGCTTTTTCCCATAGACGTCATTTTCTGTTTGACTTTTTGCTTGGCTTTTAACAACCTAATCTTCACAAACCTCCTGAAAGCAGCAGCAGGAAGAGGGGAAAGACGAATAGTGTATTTCAAAGCAGGTGCTTCCAAATGATGTTGGTCTTAGTCTTGCTTTGGCTTTGTTTGAGAAACAAAGAAGCTGGTTCTGAGAAACCAAGAAGTTAGAATATCAAACTAGAGCCTGCAAATACCAAAGGAGAGACTGCAGAGATAAAACCAGATTACCATCAGCCTACGTTTCCCCAAAGGCATATTTCTTGCATATTATATGCTGAAATGTTAATTGTTCTTTTAGCTCCTATTCCTCCTCATGCAGCCTAAAGCTTCATACATTTTACTTACTGCACAAGGGAAAATCCCTGCAGTCCACTGTCTATATTGTTAAATAAAGTCATTCAGTTTGATTGGAGGTTTAGTTAAAATCACATTTGTTCAGCTTATGAATCAAACAAGATGCCAGGAGAGGCAAAGGTCTTGTCATCTTGTATCATGGAACTTACCATTTTATGATCACTTCAGCTTTTCAGCAGGTCTGTTACTCAGAAAGCACTGTGCAAAAAAGGCAGCTCTTTTGTTGGAAGAAATTGGTTGCTACAGCAGTTTAAAATCCTTTAGGTCATCTGTATTTCATAAAAAAGCATTGGAGTCATGAGATTTAGTCATTATACCAAAATCTTCATTTCATAGATCATCTTTTCTGCTCAGTATCATTTTCTGTGTGTCATTACATTGTGCCAGAGACTTAAAAGGAAAATATCATCTGCCTGAGTTTATCAAGAGTAATAGCAGAAACTCTCCATATTGGAAGACAGCAAAAAGTTAAAGCAATTCATTAATTGAGTTTACAGTCCAGTTTCTTTTTAATTCTTTATCTTGTGTCATTTTCCTTACTGCTCAATTTTACATGGAAATTATACTTTTGTGACCAGAAATACTCTTTTGTTCTGCATTTCATCTGAAATTCTATTTGTGTTCAAAGTCTTTAATTAGATATTAGGACAACTGCATTAGTAAAGATACTGCTTCCTTTTCCCCTTAAAAAATATTGAAACAATTTCTTAGTGTTCTACACCAATTATAGTCATGTTGCAGTGTCCAGCAGACATCATTTTTTGTAAAAATTCATACAAACTGTCATGGGTTTAAGGAAGGAACTGTACCACATATTGACATATGAAAGAGGAAGAAAATTCAGCACACACTTTTGCAACCATATTTCTTTGGAGAAAGAGGAGATTGCATGGTTTATGCTCCCAGGTATATAGACTGAGGATACAGTTTGCTAATGTAAGTCTTAGGGCTGTTTATTGGACAAGTAACATGCCATGAGCATGCAGTATGTGTTCTACATTTGTATGTAGGCATTTACACGTTTGTATGTATGTGTGGAGAGAGGGAGAGGAATAGGATTCATAAAGCTCTGTTATAATGGATTTGGGATTTGTGCGTTACTTAGAAACAATATCCTGAGGTTCTGCAGCTCATGTTACCCATAATCTTGTCTTGACATTTTACATGCTTTGTCATGATCATTTTATATGGTTTGTACAGCCAACCTGTTACAAGGAGGGTTGCTAGACAGTTTTAAAGTATTTCTTTGAAATATTCCCTTTATCTCTACCTAAAAGTGATAAATAAAAGGTGAAAATTCTGTCATGTTATTGTGATTCTCTTCAGTAAAAAAGAAAAAATGTTTCATTTTTATTTTACAGGGAAAATACATGTTAAAATAGAGAAAGATGTGGACATAGGGGATTTTTGTAACACCTGTAATTTTATGAATATTACTGGTTTTATGGGGTTCACAGCATATACAGGTTACCCATGGGGAGAGAGAGAGAGAGAGACATGCTGCATACATTTAGCCAAAGATACATAAACATAATACACTTAATTTAATCCCTTTGGAGATTGCCTCACCTACAAAAGAAGCTGTTGGTGTCATGAGGCTTTTGTAAGTAAGGCAGCAACAGCTGGAACTCTCTTTCCTGTGAGATGCTGAGGAGTTCAGGAGGGCAGAGCTGGAGGTCATGGCAAAGCTGGGACTCAAGGATGACAAAATAAGCACGTCATAGAACAGTTTGTGTTGGAAGGGACCCCAAAGGTCATCTAGTTCCAACCTCCCTGCAATGGGCAGGGACATCTTCCACTAGATCAGGTTGCTTAGAGCCCTTTCCAATCTAAACTTGAACACTGCCAGGGATGGGGCATCCACAGCTTCTCTGGGCAACCAGTTCTAGTGCCTCACCACCCTCACAGTAAAGAATTTCTTCCTTGTAATTTAAACATATCTTGTCTTAATTTAAAAACTCTTGTCCTATTGCAGCAGGCCCAGCTGAAAAGTTGGTTCCCATCTTTCTCAAAGGCCTTCTTTAATTTACTGGAAGATGCTATAGGGTCTTCCTGGAGCCTTCTCTTTTCCAGGCTGAACAATCCCAATTCTCTCACTCTGTCTTCATAACAGAGGTGCTCCAGCCCTTTGATCATTCTTGTGACTCCCTCTGGACCTGGATCTTCACACCTCTAGCTGATGGAACCATTGTCATGTGGCAATAGCTGGTCAAATTCCAGAAGTTCAGAAATTTAGGGAAAGGAGCTTTGAAAGTCGTGTTCTGGAATTACAAGGGAGGTGCTATTTCCCAGTGTAGTGTGTTGAATATGGCCTCTGTAGTAAAAACTTTGCTTCAAAAGAAGCCTAGGCAAGGTGAAGTGCAGGGTGACTGTGCCTATTGCTAGGAGCAAGTGGATTAAAGCTGGTATCGAGACCATTCCTCTCTAGATCCCCTTGGCTCACATAACAAAGCTCAGCCTAGGGTGAAACTACCAGAGACTGTTAAGATGCAGCATTTCATGCCTCAGCCTGCCATGGCATTAAATAATTCATTGAATCTGACCTTTCAGAACAGTACATTGTAGCTAATAGAATGAATATAAAATGGATATAAAAAGGATAAGAATATCAAGTGGGAGTAGGGAGGCAATATAAATTTTATATATAACCATAGAAGGTCTGCAGTGCTGTCCGTTCCTGAAAGTGTGCTGGTAATTGGACGTAGTTTGGGAAGAGCAGCAAAAATTAGCCACAAGTTTCCCCTTTTATGAGATACATAAGAAACTCAGCCTAGTTAGGTTACTGCAGGAGAGATCAAGACAGGTTTATCTGAACAAGGACAAACTGGGATAGCCGGTGCCTTTTCAGCTTGGTAAAAAAGTCCAGTCCAGTCCTAAGAAACTGCAGCTAATAACACTGTGAGAGATAAGGGGTAGAGAAAGCTGTGGTCATTCCTCATCATTTCAAGCCTTTAAATTATAATCTTGTATCTGTTGATAAGATGTGCTATAGCTCAAGCATAACATAAGACCTTCACAAAACATCTACCAACAACACTTAGCAGGAAGTTTCTTATTTGGACAAAGTCAGATATAAGTTGTGTGTTGGTCTTGAATCTGTGTAGTAAGACTGCTCTATTTCATATCTGAATCTGGACTTTGAGGAGTTGAAGAAGCTGTGCTTACTCGCTTGGGACTATCAGCCCTTTTTGGGAAGATGTGACTTCTCCAGGAATGTGGAAAAATTAGTAGCTCTCTCTTACAGCAGTAAATTTCTGCTCTTGAGCTCTTGTTCACTGTCACCCATGCCTGTGTTCAGTCTACCTGCACTTATTGCTGCACAGAGCCTTTCAAAGGCTTGCCCACAGCTGGATGTCTTCTGACTTGCAGCCTTCCAGGCTACTGATGCTACACAGGACATGACTTTTTTTTATTATTATTTTTTACTTTCTTTCTTTTATTTGATTGGTGTTTTGTTTGGTTTTTGGTTTTTTGAGATGTGTGTTATTTCACCGGAGCTCATGACCTGGTTTTTCAGTGGAAGTCATATACAGTATGACACGGAGTTACTTTTCGGGTACACAATGCATTACATACGCAGTTTACAGTGTATTTCAGTAATATTTTTTTTTTTTCTGCACTGAAATTCTGTTTTGGCAATTATAGCTCTGAATGTCAGAAACAGTATAGAGAAGTAATAATTTGCTTTGGTTGTACTGTGGTGAAGATTATGGCATGACTGCCTTAATCTGATGGGATTTACTGATCTAAAACTTAGTTTTTACTTAAGCAACTGTTTATTTACAGTGGGATTTATTGCTCCTAATCCCTTGATTAGAAAGATGATGTTTTATCAAAGGGCAGTGTGCAGTCACTTCTTTGAATAGCTATTGTACTGTACATTTTTAAAATATGTCCATATCTTACACTTCACCTATTCCACAGAAATTATAGTCTATTGACTTAATACTAAAATTTAGGAAACTATTCTAATATGTGCTTGTTTAAGTATTTGATAGATGCTTTTGAACAGTTAAATTGTTTCAAGCAAAGAATATTTGGATTTTGAATTGTCTGCTGTGTTCACAGTACTCTCCTCATGACAGATTACCAATATCTCCATGAGAGTTTTTCTTTCCGCTGCTGCTTTAAAATAATTATAGCACTTTTCTGTGTATGTCATTAACAATGAGGAGAAAAAAAAAATGCTCTTATCAAGGCTGTTCATTAGCCTGTTTAGAAATCTGATGCATGAGGCAGGATACCATGAATTTCCCAGCAGGTGCTCATAATGCACCACCAATGGACTGTTTTGTTATTTCAAAGAAGGTAATACCATTATAAACATGGACTTTCATGACTAGCTTAATTTATAAAGACAAACATCAGTGGCTCTTCCATCAAAAATACATTTGTTATGATAATTGTTTAGCAATACTCTTATTATTGTAAATGGAGTGATAAAACACAGCATTTTACAATTATTAAGCATGATACAGAGATAGTGTTGTTTCACCCTATCCTGTCAGTGCCAGATCTATTAAAACTCCTGGATGTTAAACAGTCAAGTACAAATAAAGCAATTCTACAGCTTCGTAAATTAATTATTTTTTGTTTACCAAAGATACATGGTAGATTTGTTTTTGCAGGCACAGAGACTAATGCCTGGATTTTTTTGTTTAGGGGCAGCTCTAAACATGATGAATATTTTGTATGTTGAACCTATAAATGATGTGTCCATAACTATGCATGCTAAAATACATACTGCTGCTTCTAGAAATACTTATACTTTGCTTTATGGTAAGAAGTCCCTACTTGCTTAAGGCTTTGTTAAGGGAAAATTCGACAAAGGTGTTTTGAAAGTGACAGTAAGGGTGTTGCTTTGCTGTCCACTGTGCTTTTGTGTGTCATTTTCCTGGGAACTGTGGAGCAATGTTCATCCTCCGGCAACATGACACTGATCCAAAGCCTGCTGAAGATGATAGTCTTTTGGTGGATTTCAGTGGGGTTTGGATCCGACTGTTTCATGATTACCCCATGGATTGCTTGTAGTAGTTCTAGTTCCTAATTTCAAAATGCAGCTGACAAATGGTGGAATAACATGCTTTAATAAAATATTTCCCTATTTGATCTAGGGTAATTCAAGGGGTGGCTTTGTGACCTGCCATTCCTAGTGATAACCCATTCCAGCCTCTGCAGGTCCCTTTACCATCACTCCCCCTAATTCTCTCCTTTCATTTTCCCATCACTCTCCCTTCTCTGGAACTCTGTGCCTAGTAAGGCACTGTTTGTTTTTTTTCAGAAAACACAACATGAAAATTAGATATTTCAAGTAGACCAGACCCATTTTTAGGGTAATGCTATATATTGCAAAACAAAACCATAGAGGAGAGAGACACTGTGGAGGAGTCTTTAGATCATGAGATTTTATGACCGCAGAAATGACAACAAATGACAGTTGTAAATAAATCATAGAATGGCCTGGGTTGGAAGGGACCTCAAAGCTCATCCAGTTCCAACCTCCTTGCAATGGACTGGGACATCTTTCCACTAGACCAGGTTGCTCAGAGCTCCATCCAACCTGGCCTTAAATACTTCCAGGGATGGGGCATCTGCAGCTTTCCTGGGCAACCTGTTCCAGTGATTCACCACCCTCACATTAAAGAATTTCTTCCTAATATCTAGTCTAAACCTACTCTCTTTCAGTTCGAAGCCACTGCCCCTTGTCCTGTCACTACATGCCTTGTAAGTAGTCTCTCTCCACCTTTCTTGTTGGCTCCCTTCAGGTCCTGGAAGGCCACAATTAGGTCATCCCAAAGCCTTCTCTTCTCCAGGCTGAACAACCCAATTCTCTCAGCCTTTCCCCATAGGAGAGGTGCTCCATCCCTCTGGTCATCTCAGTGGCCTCTTCTGGACTTGCTCTAACAGATTGATGTCCTTTCTATGCTTGGGATCCCAGAGCTGGATGCAGCTCTCCATGAGAACAGAGGGGCAGAATCCCCTCCCTTGCCCTGCTGCCCACACTGCTTTTGATGCAGCCCAGGACATGTTTGGCTTTCTGGGCTATGAGTCCACATTGCCAGGTCATGTCCAGCCTCTCATCCACAGCCCCCCAGGTCCTTCTGAGCAGGGCTGCCCTTGATCTGTTCATTCCCCAGCCTGTAAATGAAAACATACAGAGGTTTAAAATGTTTGTGATTGTTCTGTGCCTCAGTACAATGGTCTGTATACTGTCTTTCCTACTATTTTGTCGCTGCATCACTGTATGTTTGAAGCAATTTCACATCAGCATCTCTGGGGCAGGGTGCAGAGCCTCATGGGCTGCAGCAGAGAGCTATCATAGTTTGCAATAATGCCCTTCAACATCACTTGCTAGCTACAGCAGAAGAAAAAGAGTGGATTTTTTATGTAGGAGCTGAAAAAAGGCAGGCATTTTCAAGTCCTTTCTCTATGTTTCTTTCATGAGTCCAAATTAGGTACTTCGTTATGAGTTATGGTATTCAGGTGAATGGATTAAAGTCCCAGTGTTGTTTAAGTGGAAGAGCACGGTCCTGTTTGACTGCAGAAAGCATAAAATCACGAACTCAGAAAGACCAAAAATGCAAGAACAGAAGATAGAAGTTTATCATAGCTGGCATCATGGCTTTGAAGTCACAGTAGGCTTTGATACACCATTATTTAATGCATGAGTTTGACAGCACTGAGATAGTTTCTGATATAAATCAGTTCATCTTCTTTTCTCTGAGGCTGTTTTACTATGAAAAGAGGTTAGAGGGGGAGAAAAGGGTGATCATGCCTTTGCTGCGTCTCTTCTTCTTTAGTCTTCATCCTCTTCCTCACAAGTGTTATGTGCAGTTTGACCATTTATCTGATGGATTGTAATTTCAGTAACTTTATCTGCATCATCACTACCATCTTCTCTGTAATAATGGGAAAGTTTTTGAAATCAAATTTCATTGTCTTTCATGTTTCTGTTTTTACTGTCCCTAAGTTAGTTGGTTTAATTTTCCAGATGTCAGTACAGTGTTAGCGATGAAAATACAAAGCAGGTGGAATCAGAAATGCCTCCCTGTTTGAAATTCTGACCGATTAAAATAAAACTTCAATAAGTAAAACGAAATATTTGGTTAATTGATAACACCCTTCTTTACAGCACATATTGTAATGTGGTTTGCAGTGAACTCATTTTCTTTCCTGAACTAAGCATGTTGTGCAGAGAAAGTTCACTCTATTCAGACCTTACAGTTACATTCCATATTACAAATACCTCAGTGGTGATTGCTGAAGTTCAGGAGAAATTTGATGAGTAGTAAATGTCAACAAAAAATGTCAGTACTGTCTGTACTGGGTAACCTCTGAATGTGAGCATTATCACAAGCTTTTATGAAAAATTAATTACTTGGAAGAGGAAAACAACCATTTAGGAACCACCAAGCCAAAAGCGATCCGAAGTCCTTTATTCATACGTGTTGTATTTGATAGACCTGGTTCCAGTTGTTTCAGGGAAAGGTCAGAGAGACCACACAATGACTTGTGTACAGAATATTTTTTTCTTGGGGAAGATCTGTTGCTACAACCCTTTTAGAAAAAGCATAAGCACTTTTTTTCCCTCCCTTCATTTTTACTGCACTGAATTTTCCTTAAAAAGCAGCACAATGAGAACCTAGAGGTTCTGTAGGTTCTTCCCTTCAATCTTCCCGTCATTGACTGCACACATAATCAAAGACTTCCTTAATGAATATATATAATATAGATTCTTCAAGTGGAAACCATAGACTGATCGTTGTCTTTCCATTTCCCTCGGAATGGGAATGACTGTGTGTGGATCTTACCCTTACTTTGCAAAGGGAAAGGACTCTTATGTTTCCAGAGTAGTATAATTTTACAAATTACTTCTTAATAATTGGTAGACAGACAGGCAGTAAATGACATCTGAAGCAGCTGGAGTATTTCCCAGCCTAGGACATAGGAAGAAAAGATTGCAGCTTGGAGAGGAGTCATCCCTTCTGCCTGTGCTCCCCAAAGCGAGCTCAGGGAGGCAGCTGAGGGAGTGTGCCATTGCTTTCATTGGCTCTCCAAGAGCTAGCCCTTTGGGAGTGAGATAAAAAGAGTGGCAGGTCTAAGGTCAGTGTCACACAGCTGTAGGGATCCATAAGCATCTCCCGTGGCTGGCTTTGAGTAACTGTTGGGGTGTCCTGGCAAACCTGCCAGCCTAGGGCGTGGGGGGACAGACCTGCGCCTGGGAAAACCCCTCGGTTTATGGTATCTCTATACAAATATGTGTTGGTTTCTCCCTTCCCCCCTGCGGTGCCAGGGGTTTTGGTTTAACCCCGGGTTCTCTCCCTCCCCATTGGCTGTTGCTGTAAGCCCCGCCCCCAGTCCCCAGGACCCGGGAGAAACGAGAGTCCCCAGCCAGACTGCTGCCGGGGATGAGCGAATAAACATCTCCAGCTTCCTCCAGCGTCTCCGTTCTCGCCTTCCTTTGTTCCCGGGGTCCCGGGGGGTCCAAACCCAAAGCCCCGTGGATGTAGCTGCTCACCAAGAGGAATCCGTAGCCAGAGAAAGGGAAATTACAGACAGCTTGGCCAGCTTTTAAACTGTGGTCTAAAATCTGCTATTTTGCTGTGCTAGCTCGGAATCTCACCCCCGAACTAGCCAGCCACGGCAGACAGACAAAGACACAGGTAACCAATGACTTTGTTGTGCAAGCTGTTGCAATACACACAGCCTTTGGGACACCTGGCGTTTTTTGCCCATGGGTAGAACAGAAGGAGGTCTTTAGGCTTCTGCTCATGGAAGGCACTGCTTCGATGTACAAGGTGGTGGCAGCAGCACTGTGAGGAAAATACAAAGTCACCACCACATGTTCCAGAATGCTGAGGTGTGTCAGGCTGACTGAATAGGTTGATGATATTGGCAACAGCAGCATGGAGAGCAGCAAAGAAAAAGTTAGATATTTGGTCTCAATGAATGGATGAATCAAAGAACTAGGAGAGTGAATTGTTTATAATTGCCTTTAAAAATGCGAATAGTACGTCATTCAAATGGTGAGTTTACCAATTTTGAAGAGCAAAGATCGCCTTCACAGGTGACCTTCCTGAAACTTTCATTTTAGAGTTCAGATCTTTAGAAGAGCCACAGGGAAGGTATGAACTTTGAACAATTCTTGGGAAGCTGCAGCTGGGGAGAGGGTAGAGGGAGGAAAATAAACGAAATAAATCCTCTCAAACTTCTCTGATCTCCCTTCTCCACTTTTCATTTTAATGATTAGCTTTGAGAGTCTGATTCTAAAAGCATGCTTCTCTCCCCTACCTCTTTTCTTTATAAGCTTTTGTGGCTGTTGGTCCTTTGTAGATGAACAGCTTTTGCCCTGAGGTTATTTTTTAGTTAGGATAGGACAGATTTAGGGAATGAGAAGTATATTGAAAATAAAAAAAACAACCAAACAAAAAATTTTAGAAAGGATTTGCAAGGTTTAAAAGATTTGTGGTAGTTAGATTATTTTCTGTAGAATCACAGATTAGTAAATTTGAACTATTTTTCATTATTGTTATTCTTCTCTTGCTGTGTGTGACATAAAGAATTAGTGAAATGCATGTGGGCAGTTTGGTGTCTAATTAGGGCTGCAGGTGATACAAATGCATCATCAGTGTCCTATGACCTCTCTGTTTAGACCTTATTCTTGCTCTCATCCTCTTTTTGCTGACTTAAAGGCCAAAATTATGCCTGAGGATGGACTCATAACTGTTCTCCTCACATACATGTATGCAAAAAACTACTGACCTGTAGATGTGAAGAACCTGCCAGCCAATACTCATAATCTGGCACTTTGCATTAGCAGTAAATGTAATTTAAAAATAATGATTTAATTTACTTTTTAAAAACTACATTTGCTGTCTAATTAGGCTCAAAAAAATTACTATGTGACTACATAATGAAGAATATTCTGTCCATTGGAACACAGAGATACAGTATTTCCGTCAGACTCAATTTTGACAAGTCTATTTTTAATCTTGAGGTTTGACATATAGCCTTTAAAGAACATACATTGTTGCATGCTAAATCTGCTGCTATGGCCCCTTTGAGAACTGAATTTTAATGCACGTCCTTGGAACAAGGAATTTATTCTTGCACAGATAGATTGTTGTCAGTGTGTACAAGCAAAGCAGATTTTTGAAGAGCCTTTTTTTGTGCTTATCTCATGATTGCAGCTGAAGTGAGGGATATTTGTGATGCCTAAAGTTCATGAACTAGCTTTAAATTAAAGTCCTCAATATACAATGGATGAAACAGAAGTACAAACTGTTCAAGAGGAGAATGAGATATTCATCCAAGAGAAGAAATCTGCAGACCCCAAAGGTTGTTCTTTATAGGAGTTATTCTGTAGGAAGGACACACTTCTTTATAAATAAATATATTAAAATAAATATATTAAATAAATAAAGGACAGACTTCTCAAACTTGGTGAAGTTGTTTACATGGCTAATACAGGATATGTTTTTATGCAGCATACCATGAGTTGGCTCAGACTACAAGAGCAAGTCCTGCATCATCCAAAGCCCAGGTAGCTGAGTCAAGGTTCCTAAAACCCTGTGTGCAGCCCTCAGAGCCTGTTGTTCTGTTTGTATGTATGACAGGCCAGGGTAATTTCTGAACAATAAAACTTCTCTCACACCTGATTGAAAATTCACCTCTACGAGCTCCAACTGTTTAAAACCAGACCTTTAGCCCAAACTAGCTGCCTATAGCCATACTGAGGATGGGAGAAGCTATTTGCAGCTGTCCCTCTGATCCAGAAAGCATCTAGAGAAGTGCTTTGAGCTGTGGTACCTCATGCCCAGAGACAGCTCGAGGTGAATCTCCTGTTTGGATGGGTGCGAGGGGTAGCTGGTCGTGCTGGCTGGACCGACAGAGCTCCTCGGCTGAAATCTCTCACCTCGGCTCATTTTCAACTCACAGGTGAGTATGTCTGTGCTCCATCCCAGAGACCTGCCGGCAGTGAGTGCAGCCCACGCTGACAGTGCCGGCCTCTGCCCAGGGGAGATGGTTATTGACAGGTTGATTCAGAGCGTCGGACAGAGGCAGCAGCAGCGATGTGCCCTCGCCCCTTCCCTACCATGGCTTGTGTTTAGAGGGCATGCGTAAGACGAATCACTTTACTGTTTTGTGTCAAATAATTGCTTGATTCGGCAGAGCAGCGATGCCGGGAGCGGAGGCTGTGGCACTCTCGGGCAGGGGCAGTGCCAGGGCAGGGCTGCTTTGTCCCCAGAGCCGCCGGTCTGAGTCCCCAGCGCAGGGCGGCGGCTCGGGCACTGCTGCCGGCTGCCGCGGCGGCTCCGGCCCGCGGGGCAGCGGGAGCGCCGTCAGCCACAGGGAGCGGGAGGCTCGCTGAGCAAATACAAGTACACCAAATAAATTATTTACGAAATACCCATAAAATCAATTGAACAAGTCCCATCAAGTCAGTCCCTTCTTCTTTTTCCCCTATACCAATACGCATCTTCCCTCCTACCACCTTCTGGCTGCAGCTATGTGGTGAGTTATGTATTCACCTCCCCCGTGAACAGCTTCCCTGCTCCCCCTTACTGCTTTCCTGAAGAGCAGAGAGTTGTTTTACTGTCCTTCCCTTCAGTCCTGATTGTTACCCGCAGCTCCTAAGGAGCAGGAGAGGACAGGGGTAAACTGGTCACTTTTCACCTTTGCTCCTTTTTTTTTTTTGCTGCGGTGCAGAACGTGGCGACTGCAAAGGCGGTGGGCAGGGGCCGGCCGGGACACGGCACGTGTGTGAATCGTGTCCCCAAACGAACTTTAATCTGTCTGGTGCGGGTACTGAAACATCGGCTTGGCTCGGCAAACGTGGGCGTTTTTATAACTGATACAGAAGAGATACTGTCATCGTATTTTTACTGCTGGTGTTACCCATCTAGACTAGAGCTCACATCTCTGTGTCCGACTGCACTGCAATTATGTCTTCATTTTCTGTGTGGATAGGAGAATGCAACCACTCAGCATTTTATGCTTGGTTTGTGTCTGCAGGGCAATTTTCCTCACCCCTTTTCAAACATTCATTCCCCTCTATAATTTACAATATATTTGCATTTATCAAGGAAGAATTTCTGCTTAAGTATAATTTTAATTTTATCTCAAGGACCGCATTTATGAGCAGCATGCATTTGCTTTGTAACTTTTCAGTGAGACTCATACTAGTGATTCTTTGTCCCAAGAAAAATGTAAAAAAATATTACGTGGTTCTAGTGATACAAAAAAAGGAAAATAATAAAGGGTATGACAGCATAAATGCATTTTTAAGTTAACCAGCATAAATATTTAGATGTATTAAATGACAATTAATTATATGATTTTGAAAGATCAGACTGAGCTTTAAAGAGAATAGATTTTTAAAGTCACATCTTATTGATTTTATCACAACAAATAAATTTTTCCTTTAAATAAATTTAAAAAAAAAGGGGATGAACCTTTGAAACATTCTGGATATATGCTATATATTTGTGGCAGGACTTTTCAATAACTAATGCAATTTAACGGGAGCAAGTGCTTACTTGTCTAGCAGAAGTTCTGTTTCAATTTCTTCTCCTATCAGTCTACTTCTTCAATAAATTAAATAATGTGTGAGGATACAAATATAGCCAAAGTGTTTGCACTTTGGGACTGCTGTCTGAATTACTGTGCTGTGTGCCATGGTAGCTTGAGAAGAGTCGCCCCTTTGTCTGCTCATCCAAATCATTATAAAATCACATTTGCCATTATTATACTGTTCCAGTGGCACGTGGATATGTCTTTGGCATCTGACCAATCAATTTTCTATTCCAGATGCAGTAAGCAAAAATCATTCTGCATTAGTCTCTGCAGCTCAGTATCCATCAATTGTCTAACCGTGCACATATAATCATAATTACAGTAATACTAGTAATAAAACCCACAAAGCTCAAGACACTGACTGGTGAAACTTTTCTTAATGAGGAATTGAATTAATCTTGTTTTGCTCGAACATTTGCTTCTTAAAACCATTTCCATCAATCTGTAATTATTTAAAATATAATTCTAGCATTGTGTTCCATAACAAAGGATAAAGATGCTCTTAGATTGGATCACATAGCTTGGTCTCAAAAAAGCAGATAAGACTGAAAAGCAGAAGTAATAGTGTTCAGACATCTGAAAGAAAAATACCATCACTCTTTGAATGAACGTGTTTTTTTAAGAAACAATGATAAAGACAATAATATTGAACTGAGAACAGTATATAATATAGTGCTTGAAAATACTGTATTCTTCAGAGTTCAAGAGCTTTATCTTATTTCCAAATGCATCTCCTCTTCTTAATTTCTTTTTCTTTATTGGCTGAATTACTTAGAGCTAAGATAATGTGGTGAAGGACTTCCGACACAAAATAGCCCTAAATGAATGTTATGCATTATTAATAAAAATTCAGAGAACTCTCTAAAACAAGATGATCCTAAAGCATTTAACATTTAATCAGCAAAATTTATCTCATGTTCTGCTTTTTGAAAAGCATTAAGGGAAAGAAAAAATTTAATAGCTGCAGGAATGAAGGATGTGTGTGAACGCCTGACCTTTCATTACTACATACACAATGCCCAAATGTGAAAATGAAAATGCCAGTGCTGTACAGATTATGAATAGCAGCTGTAATGGTTTCTAATGCTTCAGTACAAATGAAAATGAAGCTCTGATCATAAAAGATTATGGTTAATTTGTCACATAGTAAAAATATCTGTAGGATTTTCTCATCTTTAGTGATCTTTCGTCCTCTTTAACATGTAACTCCCATAAATCTCTTTTGCAATTGTACAGATACCGGCATTGCTCCTCTACAGTTTCTGACATCTTCAACTATCTTTTCTTTGTTTCTTATTTCCAATTTGAAGTATAACTCTAGAGTATGTGATTTCCTTGTTTCTCAGCAAGGAACAACAAGTTATACTAGTGTTTATTTTGATTCATTGCTTTAATTATTTATTCAAGGTGTTTGGCATTAGATAATGCATTTTATTGAATAATTGTTTTTATTGATCTCTTAACTGCCATAGTATCTAGAATATACTATACAAAACTATTACAAAATTCTATGTCAGCATGTATGGTAGATATTCTCTGTCCAAAGTATGTCCACCTATGACAAAAATCAGAGTAGGGGAGAAACTGTTGGGAGAGTAGAAGTGCTAACAAAGCAATAGTTGCATTATATTAATATCAGTATATCAATTGCCTAAGTTTTGTCCAGACTAGGCAGGCAAACAAGAGCTCTGCTAGAGGCAGGGTTTCATTGTGGAAGACAGCAGTGTTGCTTTTCCCGCTCCAGAAGATGCTGTGACCATCCCAGCAAGTGGACTTCCCTTCAAATCCATAAGCAGTCACTCTCCAGACCAGCTTTGGATTGATGGTTTGTGACAGCAGAGCTGCACGTTGCTTGTTCAATCATCAGTGCAATTTTAACCTGGGCACAAAGTTACATTTCTGCAAAAATAGCCTTTAGATGTGCCATGAAGTTTTTGTTGACTTCTGGGCTAAGTTTAAGCTGCTCTACCACTTCAAATGAAGAGAAGTAGCCCAGCACAAGTTAACTCAAAACTTTCCCTTCTCCTGAGGCATGAGGTATGTGCTGCATCCAGACTAGAGAAAAAAATTATTGAGTAAAGTGATGGTTGTTGCTTTCTAGCATAATGTCAGCAAAAACAGACATTAAAAATAAGCCATCAGAAGACAGAATTTCTTTTCTAAATGAAAATTTACATAGCGTCTCTTTAAAAGAAAGAAGAGGAAACCAACAAGACTTCATTATGTGAATATTAGAATTACATTTACTCCCTGAAGCATACTTTTCAATTGCTAGATCATATTGTTAATCTCTGTGGTACACTGAGACAAATGAATGGAATAACACCAATTTCCAGGATTTGAAAAGTTGCCTTGTAATATCCTTCAGTTTTTAACCTTCATTATTTTTTCTGTTTCCACTATTGAAATAAAAATTCAAGAGACTATGCGACTGTGTCAAGGAGTCTAAACAAGTGCTGGAAATTCAGGAGAACATAGAAAGTTTATTTTATTCTAATTCAAATAATGTAGAGGAATATAAGAGACAGAGAAGTACTTGAGGTGTTGTATTTATTTTCTTTCTCTCTTCCAAGTAAGTGAACTCTTAATTCAGTTTGACCATCCATATACATTTACAAAAATGTAGAAGTTATTTTAGAAAACAGAAGGATATTGTCATTACATTTATCATTGTTTAAATTAAACTTTATATGAACATGTATGCTACTATAGCATACATAAATCATGATGTCTCCATTTTTGAAGGCTGAACATAAGAAATGACAAAGTAATTGGAATGTATTTCATAACCATTTCTAGGTCTCTGGTGGCTGCCTCAGAGAATTGGCTCTTGCCACTGTTTCAAAGCACAGTCCGTCATGTCAGCATTGGGTTGGATTTTTTGGAATGGTTAGAATTTACCAGGTTGTGGATTTTGTTCTGCAACCTTGGTGTTTTGTTACAGTCCAAGTTCCTGGATGTCCTGAATAAGAATGTCAATGCAAAGGTTGAGTGAACCCAAACTGACTGCATGGGTTTAACGTACTTGAGCATTGTGGGCAGTGGGCAGCTGTTGTGTGTCTGCCAGGTCCGTGCATGGACAGCTGCACAATGGGAGACCAGAACTGCACTTAGCTCACTTAGAAGCTGTCTGAAAGGACTTGCACAAAATGCCCATGGAAATGCCATTTAAAAGTCATTGCAGTCTGATGGAAACAGCAGAGTCTGACAAATACAGCTGAGAAATTTTCAGGAGAATACAACTGACCTTTCCATGATGAGACCAACCTCTTCTCACTTCTCACAAAAAGTAAATATTTTACTTCACTAGTATTGTATTAAAGCTCCATAGAACTATTTTTGAAGATGTCTCATCAATAGACATCTTGGGGCTGGCTCGTATTCATTTTCTTCATTACACTTTGAAAATTAACGTTTCCTTAGAGCTTTTGAGACTTTGGCAGTTAATGATAGAAAAACTAGCACTTGAACGTTGTCCTGGATGAGTGACCTGAGAGACCAATATTATCTCATTTTGTCTGCCTTTGATCCTTTAAAACTAACGTGTAGAAAGTCTAATTAGAAGGGGACAGCTGAACAATTAATTAATAGGGGAATAAGCACTACATTTTTCTTCTTGGCTGTATGACATCTTCATGCAGCATGAAGTAATTGACATGGTGATGGTGTTGGCAGTGGCATGCCAACAGTTGGACTTGGTGACAGTCTCAGTCCATCGGATACACACACATGCTCATCTGGGTCTTGGTTGTTTTTTTATACACTGACCAAAATGAGCAAATACTGCTTCTGTTGGATCAGACAACTCCAGTGATAGTAACTCCTAATATGTTCTCTGTTTGTCTTGAAGTTTAACTCTAAGTGTGCTCAGGGGTTGAGGGAGGCCATCATAAATCTGGGTAAGTACGAAAATGGTTGTCTAAGGAAGGCATCTCAGTCAATGTCAAGTTTTCTGAATATCACCAGTACTTAGAGGTGCACTCAAGAATTAATTGAAGGCCAGTGTAGTAAGGAGCAGGTAACATTGCTCAGCAGTTAGACAGCACTGTAACACTGCTGCTGCTATTCAAGTAGCCTTGCCAAGGCACTCTTGTGCAGCACACACAGGTATTTTCTGTTTGATCAACATTTTGATAACTCAGTTACAAAGTTTTAACAGCCTTAAAGTTGAAACTATGAGCAACTGGAAAACTTTGAGTATTTGTGAGAGGAGGGTTTACTTTGACAAGAGGTAAATATAGTTGTCATACGGCACTGAAATTCAAGAACAACTTCATAGGGCTCACCTTGCCACAGTGCTAATACAGGAGAAAACTGTGAATTGGGTACATGTGAAAGCTTGACAGATGAACAGCCTTAAAGAACAGCAAGCTTTTTTATTCTCAAAGCCTTAATTGCAGAGGTATCTGAGATGGCATCTCCTGTATGAAAGCCCACCAGTGTGCCACAGCCCTGATCTGAAGGGACCACTTCAGTCAGAGGAAGCGAGCATAATTCAGCCTGAAGACACATTCATTCCTTGACCCCTTATGGAGATTGCCAACAAGGGTTCCAATTAGTGCCAGCAGGAGACTGTGACAATTTTAAAGATTGACTTTCACACCGTGCCAGGCCTCTAAAATAAAGAACATTTATACAAAACACAATTTGCTTTGACAGTAATTTTCAGTGTGCTATTATTGAAGTTATTTATGTTTGAATAAGAGCATCTTTTCACTCAGCTGTGTTTCTGCTGCTGTTTGATCCTGCAGTGTTGTAATAATCCCATCTATGTGTTTTATACTTTATGTGGTAGTGGTTGTTTCAAACATCCATTACTTACACAGTTTTTAGGGCTCAGACATTCAATCAGGCATCTTGCAAAATTTCCAAGTTCTTGTGCAGATTGCTTCTGCTGTTACAAGCCCTCACATATTTGATGGCAGACTTAAATTTTAATGACTTTGTGAAGCAGCAGGCTATGCAAATTAAACTGTAGGGTTCAGGAGTTCACAAGTTGAAGTTGCTTGGGTGTCAAGAGTGTTTCACTGCATTGATAGCTAGGCTAAGGACAGGTAATATCATTAACACCAGCAGCCACAGCTTTCCAAGTGGATTGAGATGTCTCTGCCTTCTGATATGAGGGATTACAATGCACCATCCTGATTTCCAAAAATAAGACCTGAACACCATGATCTTTGTGTTCTGTGCTCTGTCGTCTCCAGAAAACAGTATCCAAGCTGATGCTCCTCTCTTAAATTGTTCTTCATATGTCTGAACCCAAATCTTGGCACCTTGGCCTCATATCCCCATCTACTGTAACTATGTTTCATGCAGTGTTACCTGTCCTCCCTAAACTGGGACCCCAGACCTCACCTCTGTGGTGATGTATCTTATTTCATGAGCCTCCTGCTATGCTTCTTGCCTGCTGCGTTCCTGCAACTGTCTTCTGAGATGGAGCTGGGGATGTACTGCTGTGTGTGGTATACCCTGCCTTGCCTGCGTGGTGTGATGGCAGGAATGCCCATCTCTTTCTGTGTACGGGATCTTCAGAGAAAATTCCCAGATGTCAGCTGAACAGGCAGAGACTGAATTCCCATTACCACTCTTCCAGCAGTTGGTTCTGCCAGGTATTGGCAACCTCTTGAGAAAGTGTAATTTTCTGTGTTACCTTAAAAAATTTTCTGGAAAATATCCTCTTCCTAGGCTTGGAGAGCTCTCATGCTTTACCTGCTGCTAAAACAGTGATTGTCTATGGATAGATGTAATTAAAAGACCAAAAGGGAACTGCCCAGAGTAGTATGGCTTCCAGCTTGGTGTAATCTGTTGTACTTGTCAATTAGAGTCATGAAACCATTGCCTGTAGTTTGTGTGCTGCAGGGTCACCTTTGGAAATGGAAAGGGAAGAGCCCCACATGCCATGGCTCTTGCTGGAGGAATTGTCTGGTGCAGAGGGCTTTTAGCTTGGGTGTTTGTGTTTGCACAGCACTGCTTCTCCTGTGACAAAAACAGCCCTGGGGAAAGACACACCCTTCTTAAAGCCATTCTCCCTGGATCCCTCCACATTGTTTTGCAGGTGTCCGTGGATACTGAGTTTGTCTGATAGTTTATCAAGGTTCCCCATGCCAACTCAGGCAGGTTGGCATCATTGCAAGACCTCAAGGTTCACTCTGTGTGCTGTGTGATAACAGCTGAGAATGAGGAAACCCTTAAATTGGGTCTACTTTGTCCCACCAAGGTCCTTCCAGAAGATGTCTCTAGCCCTGGAAATAAATCTACCTGGATCTCTGGGGAAAAGTCTTCCACAGGAAGTGTTGCTTATGATAAAAGCCTGGGGAAGTGAAATTTATAGCTTCCCTAGGTGAAGATAAATACTGTAAAACAGGTTTTATGTAAAAATGTATATACAGCTCAAATAAAAATGATCCTTAGTTGGAACTAAATTATTTTAAGGTCCCTTCCAACCCAGACCTTTCTCTGATTCTGTGATTCATTCTATGAAATAATTAAAAATGCACCACAATAGAGTGACTTTGCAAACTCTTTGCTCATTAATAGTGTGTTAATATTCATAATATTGAAAGACATCCAACCATTGAATGATTTTTCTCTAGCCTAGACACTAGAATTTGAAGAAAATTTCCACTTTCTTTAGCTTTGAATAGGGCATTTGAGGTAACCTCTTACATTTTGTGGTTAGCTTTTGACCCATTGATTTCCATTTCCTTACTTCAGAAACGTAGTGTAAACATGCTGCAGATCATGGCGTCAAACTCCACAATTGTGGAATTCAGACCTTTCTCATCAATAGTGAGACCCAAATTGAAACAGATGGTTTTAAAATAGCTGAGAAAAAGTGTTTCAAAACAAGAGTTTCAGAGTTTAATGTTCATTGCAAATGAAACAGCTAAGTTATGGTTAGAAGATTTTTTCTGAATTGCTTTCCCTGAAAATTGTGTTATTTATTATAGCTTTAACTAATTCTTTATTAGTTCATCTTCAGTGGGAAAGAAACCAAGTATACCTCTAGTATGTAAAATTGCTAAAAGCTTTAAAATTAGCATAAACAAATTTTCATTCTTCCTTCTCAAGAGCAATATATATACTTTATTTATATGCTATATTTGCTGTAGGATGCATATGGATAACAGACCCACTTATTCTGTTTGGCTCAGATACTGGGATTCCCCCATGTCCCTCATCTGCCTTTGCCCTTCCTCTCTTCCAGCTAGCAAGAGGCAGAAGAGAGGCAGTGATTTCCAGCCTCAAATTCACAGAAGCTGGCATTGTAGCTGAATGTTAATGCCTCATGTAGCTCGAGATGCCTGATACTTAGTAATGGAACTTTAACCTTTATAATAGACATAATTTGATTCTCAAACCATCTATATTCTCTCCTTGTTGCAGCCTAAGTAGCTGTGAGGAGTAGTGAGAACGGACAAATATAATCACCACACAGGACACGGAGAAGGACAGAGAGATGAATCACAAATTCCCATCAGAGTTTTTTCAGATTTTAGCCTTGTTATCACTGTTTGATTCTAATGTCAGGAAATGAAAGAAACATAAAGATACTTTGTTGTGATGTTGGTGTTAGCCGGTCAGATGGCAGAGCACTCAAAAAGTCAGCAGTTTGTTTTCTAAGCTGGTATTGCAGATGTTTGGTCTTGAGTGACTCTAAAAGAGCACAGAAATAATTAGGTAGTTGTTAAGTGAGTATGAAAGGTAATAAAATAACTGTAATATATATATATTTTTTTTTTAATTTAGTCACATTTTAGATGAGGAAAGACATTTCAGGGTGAAACTGAGACTGCGATTAGTTTTTTTAGCCGTTGCCACTATATTTCAGGTATTGTTTAAAAGAAGTAGCTCACGTTGCAGTGTGATGATGTACCTTGTTTCTGTAAATGTAACTGTCTGTGTGTTCTTCTGTCACACGGGGACATACGTTTGTCCACATACATTGAAGCTACAAATCACAGAGATCGCACGATCAGTGACTCCACTGTTTTTCCATTCTCATGACATATACAATACATGGTACAATTGAGAGTCTCCAGTGCTGTGCAAGGTTTATCATACAGATTTATAGGATATGCCAGCCATACTGGAAGTAAAAAAGATGAGCTGTCCTGTGGAGTTCTATCATCATTAGTTGAGAAATATTTAAAACAAGCGGTGGAGTCATGACTGAGTACTGCAGATCGAAAAAGCTGATGATTAAATACTTCTTTTGTAACTGTGCTGTGTTTTGTATGTAGTACAAGTTTTATAGGAAGTGTTTACTCTAATGGTGAGGGATTTGTGTGTAGTGCTTGACACCAACTTTTTGAATGTGTAACATGCTTGTGTCCAGGTACTCCAAAGGGCCTTATTATAGCCTCAAATGTTGAATATATGGTGCAGAGTCTAGCATCCTTCCAATGCAAGTGTTTATCCTGTAAGAAAGTCTTGTCCACAAAATACATCTTTTGACCTTTTGGTTTAAAAAAAAAACACTTGCTAATCTAGGATGAATCTTGCCTAGCCTGACACCTGGACAGGTTTAATCCAAGGATAATGAAGAGCCAAAAAACATTTTCAGGAGAATCTTGTCGCTGCAAAGTACCAAGAATGGCAAGAAATGACATGATGCAAGTACAGGAAGAAAGTAGTTTTAGTTCTGTATTAATTAATTAAATCATCATTTTATAACATGGTTCTCAAAGAGTGTGTTGAATGGCATAAGACAATTGGGTGCTCGGCCATCCACCCCTTGAGGGGATTGGTCAAGCTCTAAGACACTTATTCCAAAATATCAGGTTAGAACCATAACAATCTTGCATAACAAACCCAGGTGCAAGATAAGGAGTTAGTTTACAAGAACCTATAGCAGTGTTTTCATAGCTTCTGTGAGAACCGCAAAGTTCTCACAGAACACTGCAGAAAGCTGAAAAATTTCTCTACCAAAGCTTTTCAGCATCTACAGAATCTGATTTTCATTTTTAAAGACAACTCTCTAACGTAGCTGGACTGCAGGAGGCAGTGGTGGTGGTAATCACACATGGCATGAGAAACATAAAGTAGTGGGTTGAAAGTAATTGAAAAGGTCACTTGGGCATGGTGCAGTTATCCCAGGGCTGCAGTTTATCCCAAACTAACAACTGTGAGCCTTTCTGTCTACTTGTAGGCCTAGGTTGATATAGCAGTCACAATTGGATAGATAGCACAGAGATGCTGTGAAATTCTTGAAATAAATTACATTTCTTAACATGCATTTGTAGATTCCCAAAAGATGTGGTAATGGTACAAATATCTAATAAGAGAAGTAAAAATTGAAGCTCTAACTAATTTTTCTTTAGTTGCGTGATATTAGATCAGTCTTTGCCCTTACATGACTGATGACTTTGATAAAAGTAGAATTTGTTATCCCTGTTGGCATTCATTGTTGTGTTGACTTCATCAAGTAGAGGCTTCCAGACCAATTTTTTGCCTTCAGTTGCTCCTCCTGTTTTTTTTTTTTTTTTTTTTTTTTTTCTTTTTTTTAAGGTATTTTTCTGGTTNTTAAGATGCATATGTGTAAATATGCCTATAAGGTGACTCTGTATAAGACCAATACAGTATGATTTTTTTAGTTAGTTCTGCTTAACAGGTCAGGCATGCAAAATCAATTCCATGTCAATTTAGCCAGGTAGTAAGTCACGTAAATAAATAATTTGTGTTTGAAAGTAGTAAAACCAAGAGAAATTTAATTCCATTTCAACCAAATGGCAACTGACCTCTTCTTAGCTAGTATCACCCACTACAACTATCTGATCAATAGATAATACAAGAGATAATGACTATGATTGGCTTTTCTTCCTTCTTCTTCACTTAACCTTTACTTTTCCCCAGTTATCTACCAGCCTCAACTACCCAACAAGAGTCAAAATATATGTATAATTTGAGTAGAGCACTTCTTGATGGTCACATCAAGATTCCTAATAATTTCTTCTCTTTATCCTATAAATTGATTGTGGCTTTTTAGAGCTGTTCATATGTTTTCCATTTACTAGTTTCATCCTAAAGAAGAGCTGTTTAAATGGAAAGAAAAACCTTTCCTTAGCAATACCATAAAAATATAAAAATTCTAATGGGGGAATTCACCAAATATTAGTCTTTTTCCACCCATTTAAAAAGGTGAGCTAAAGAAATGGGGGCTAAATTTTGTCCTCATTTTTGTTTTGAAGAAAACACTGCTGTCTTCAAATAGATTTGGCTTGAAGTGTACAAGAGCTAGGTGGTATAGAAAGGGACTTGCATTTGTAAAGTAGGTAAAAGAAATTCATAGACTACAGATGCTGAACTAATACGATTAATCAAAGATTATTTCATTCTTGCTAGAGACAATCATTATTGCAGCGTGCAAGTTTCTCTGATGAAGCAAAAAGTTTGTAGCATAAAGTGAAAAGTTAGGGTAACTCAATTTGTTAGATTGGAAAAACTTCTTTCTTAATATCTATTGTTATTTTGGCATATTATTAATCTCTGTACTGCTCTGCTATGTCATTGTAATAAACATTTTGCCATATTACTGCAGTTTGCTTCATTGAAAAGCAAATTACCTGTAGTCAGTAAAAGTATGAATCTTTACTTGATTTTACTTTTTTTCTTTTTATAGAAGCTGCAAAGAATCGATCCTCCTTACTGTTGTTCAACCTTACCCTGTAAGTATTGTCAATGTTTTCTGAATTAGTTTCCTAGCAACATAGCAGCTTCTTTTTCTGCCCATATTCTGTTTGTGTCCCTACATTATCTGTGCAATAGAAAGAAATAAGGGCAATAAGAGCTGTGTCTATTACAGGTGCTGTTTAAGATGGCATTACCATGTCCTGAACTCAAAGGCTACATTAGTAAGTTAGAAAATAACAGTGTCTTTAAACTCATACCAGGAAGAATGACAGAGTAGAATGCTGAGTTCTGCTTTGATTTCTTGTTTGTTGCTGCTGCTGGGTTTTTCTTGATTCTGCCTTGGTCCCACAGAGTTACACTGCTGTAGCAAACCAGCTGTACCTTATCTAAGGGAGGGCTCTGTCTGTATTTCCAGCCTGTGAAGGTGAGGGGAGAGCAGAGGCATTCAGGCAATCGTGTGAGGTTGCCTTGAAGGCACTGGGAGAAACTGCAGCCCACTTCAGAGCTGGTTGATGCTACATGCCTTTGCAACTCACTCAGTGGTTTATGGGAGTGGGTTCATGACCTGTCAGCTCAAACCCATCTCCCATGAAAAAAGGGGAGAAGCCAAGCCAGGGGAGGAAGCTCCTCTGTCCATGCACAGCCATGCATACATTGTGGGCTGCTGAGGGGCCTCAGCCATGCATAAGGAGTAATTCAGATTCAGCAGGTCCATTTGGCTCCCTGCTGTCTAGCCTGATACACAGCAGTTTTCATTAACAAGGGATAATTGCATCTTTTTCACTCAAGAACAAGAGATGAGGTGGATTTGACACAAAGACTTGAAAACAAGCTAATCTGATGAAGCTGCCAAAATGTACATCTTGCAAATGCAACTTGGCCAGTGCTGTGTGTCTTTGTACTAGTCATTAGTCTTTCTGGTTAGTTTTGAGGTGGCCATGCATTTACTTGTCCTGCACCCTTTCTAGAAGCCAGTCTGCACTGCACCTAATTTGTGGGGGGAAAGCATGCATTCCACAGCAAAAACAGGCAGGGGCTGCCACCCTGCAGTAGGACCACTGTCAGGAAGGTGATCTGGGATCAGGTCAATATCAGTCACCTTAAATGAAAATGCAGGCCTGGTCTGACTAAATAAAAAAACCTCACTGCCTTTAAAGCTTGCTGTTTTACAGCCAGTGGTTTAGGTCACAGTGAATATGTATAATATGGGGGAAAAGAAATCCCCACCCACTTTTCTTTTTTATGCAGGTTTCATCCATTGACAGACTTAATTCTTGTCTATAAATGTCAGGTGAAGAAAGGGCATTTGCTTTAGTGCAGCTTTGTGTAGTCCTTAAAAGTGGACAGCAAAGTGTAGTACTACATCTGTGAAGTGCTGTGACCCGTTATCATTATGCTGCTGGTCTGAGAGCAAGCCTCTATGTACTGAACGTAAGGGAAACTGAAACCCAAATAAATTGTGCACTCTGTGTTCCGTGGAAGAACTTACAGCACAGGTACAGTTCTCCTCCAGCCTTTAACCTGGAAAGGAAGGAAAGTCATGACCTGGCATCTTTACCAGGGGTGCGTCCTGCCTGACCAATGTAGTGCCTTTCTATGATGGGCTGACTGCATCAGTGGACAAGGGAAGGGCTACAGATATACTTTATCAGGGCTTCTGTAAAGCCTTTGACACAGTCCTCCACAACATCCTTCTCTCTAAATTGGAGAGACAGATTTTTTGGGTGCACTGTTAGGTGCATGAAGATTTGTTGGATGCACACATCCAGAGGGTTGTGGTCAATGTCTCAGAGTCCTGTTGGATATCAGTGATGAATGGTGTCCCTCAGGGGTCTGTAATGGGACCAGTGTTATTTAATGTCTTTGTCAATGACATAGACGAAGGGATCAGGTGCATCCTTGGCAGATTTGTAAGTGACACCAAGCCAAGTGGGATGGTTGACACACCTGAAGGACCAGAGGGACTTGGACAGTCTCAAGAAATGAGCCCATGGGAATCTCCTGAGGTTTAACATGACCAAGTGTAAGGTGTCGCATGTGGGTCAAGGCAATCCCTGGTATCAATACAGGCTGGGGGATGAACAGATCTAGAGCAGCTCTGCCCAGAAGTACTTGGGGGTGCTGGTGGGTGAAAGGCTGAACATGAGCCAGTAACACGCACTTGCAACCCAGAAAGCCAGACATGTCCTGGGCTGCATCAATAGCAGTGTGACCAGCAGGATGAGAGGGGTGATTCCACCCTTTTATTCTGTTCTCATGAGACCCCACCTGGAACATTTTGTTCAGCTTTGGGATCCCCAGCACAGGAAGGACATTGACCTGTTAGAGCAAGTCCAGAGGAGGCCACCAAGATGATCAGAGGGATGGAGCACCTCTCCTATGGGGAAGCACTGAGAGAATTGGGATTGCTCAGCCTGGAGAAGAGAGGGCTTCAGGGTGACCTGATTGCAGCCTTCCAAGACCTGAAGGGAGCCAACAAGAAAGGTGGAGAGAGACTACTTACAAGGCATGTAGTGACAGGACAAGGAGCAGTGGCTTCAAACTGAGAGTAGGTTTAGACTAGATATTAGGAAGAAATTCTTTACTGTGAGGGTGGTGAGGCACTGGAACAGGGTGCCCAGAGAAGTTGCAGATGCCCCATCCCTGGAAGTATTCAAGGCTAGGTTGGATGGAGTTCTGAGCAACCTTGTCTAGTAGAAGGGGTCCCTGTCCATGGCAGAGGGCTTGGAACTAGGTGATCTTTGAGGTCCCTTCCATTCTTTAATTCTGTCGGTCTGTGATTCACAGCTATTTGTTCAAGCTAAGGATGGCACTGAAACACATTTCTGTCAGCCATTTGGACTGATGTGCCGATTTTGTACATGAATTTATATTTCCCCACTCTGGTATGTCTGTCAGAGTCCCCCAGTTCTACCTCAGCAGACAAAGCCCTTGTGTTTTTGGGGGTGATGGACGTTTAAGCTCATGTAGGCATGAACATCGTCTCCCCAAGAATGTGCACAGAGCAGTTAGAAGATGAGATTTGATGTATGCATGTTGGTGCTAGCTTTAATTGGCCCATTTTTACCCCCAAGTCGGGATGCTTAGTGAAATGAACTGGTTGGGAGGGCCTTGACTGCAGGACTGTTGCACCCGGCAGATCTTGTCTGTGCAATATTGTTGTATCTCCCTACCTGTCCAGACCAGGGTCTTATTGATTCATAGCATCCTTCCTTTACCACTTTCTAGTTTTTCTGCAGTGGAAACAAGGGTGTCTGTAGGGATGTGGAGCAGTTGGGATGATGCCAGTTTGTGCAGCCAAGTTTTGGCCCTGGAGCAGTGCAAGACTCCTCAGTCTATGCAAACCTTGGGCTGCAGTTGCCCTGGTACTCCTGAGTCACTTTGAACATCTGGTCTGTGCTGGCCCTCACGCTGCCGCAACGTTGCTGTCAGTAGTGCCTGAGCCTGTTGGCATCTCTTTCAGCCTTGCAAGCTCTGGGTGTTGCTGCACTCCAGCTGTGTACCTGTGCTGGTCTTCTGTGCAGGGCATCCTCTGACAAATGCAGTTTGCCTTACCGTTTGGGAACAATATTGATGTCTTCAAAAATTGTGACGCACATGTGTTTTCCCTATTTCTTTAATTTTGCCTCCTTCATGTTTCCTTTTACTGTTTTGCCAATAAAACTGGAATGATGAAGTGGAAACCAGACAAAAGAAAATAAGAGCTTTTAAATAAAGACTGAATTTCTTCCCCGTTCTTGGCAGAAATACATCTCTACAAACATTTCATCGATCTCTTTTCTTGACGGTGATTTTCCTTCTACCATTGCATGAAAAATATCTGCCAAGATGGATTACAAGAGTGCTATTTCTTAATTGGTTTTATTTGCGCTATTTAGAGTGTGTTTTGATTTTGCATTTAAGTAACCATCCTTTATGATTGCAGGTGGAAGTAGACCTAATCTAGATTTATAGTACTCTGTAGTTCACTTAGTACTCTTTGAAAGCTTTTGCAGATCCTTCTTGCTTAAATGTATTCAGTTTTGTTTAATGCTTAAACACATTAAAACACATTAAAATTTCATTTTAATCATGACCAAGCCAAAGCATTAGGCTATCTTTTTCTTTCCATCAATCTATAAATCTCTGCTAGGGGTTCTTTTCACCAGTGCTCATAAGGAGGTCACCGAGCAGCTCAAGCAGTTAAAGCAGTTCAGAGGTTTGATTTCTGGAAGTACGGCATTTGATTATAATTTCTGACTGTTTTATTCTGTAAATGACCTATCATTCTGACTGTTGCCTTATTAAGTTTTAAGCATTACTTAAATCAAATAACTTGCCTGTTTGATATTCTTTCAGATTTTATGTGCAGAGATCATTTGATAGGTTGCTTTCATGATTAATCTCCTAAACTGCTTGGATGAAGTCCAGGCCCAGCTGAGATCTAGTGCATTAAGTTTTGCAGTGGGAAAAAGATAGGATCTTCTTCTGTTTTGAAAGAGATGCTTCTTATTATAACATGGTTATACTTCTGAGACACAACAGTTGCAGAAAAACTACAATAAATAACATTTATTGATCATAATGATTGTGGCAACAATCTTATTGAGAGTCTGTGGGACTCATCAGAATGTGACTACCATCTAAAAATGGTAAAATATAAATAATACAAATAATAAAATACAATTGTCTATGATAGATTGCCAGCTTTTTAGGAGAGAACCCAGAACTGGCCACTATTCCGGCAACTAAATTTGTGCCAAGAGTTTAACAAAGAAATTATCCTGATGATGATCTGTCAGTGCCATGTGGTTATCACAAATTATTATGTGGTAAAACTTCTCCACATTATTTCTTCCGTGTCCCTACTTGCTCTTCTACAATGCTCTTGTGAGCCAGTGTAGTTGTTTCAGCCTTGTTCACAGCTATGAATTACCATATTTAGTTTGCCTTTGGGCATTATGTCCTGTTCCACTTAATAAATTTGGTTCTTCCTCTTACTCACCTTTTATTTGCTTGTTAAATTTTGGCACTTGTAATTGGTGTTAGGGGTGAACCAAAAAGTCAACACATTCTTTGCACTCATGCAATTTTTTCCTTATTTTCTAGCAAACTCGATGTTTTATATTAAACTAATGACTATTTTAAAGTAACAACCTTAAAATTTACTGCATATATACACTCTGTGGCTATTTAAAACTACAATATTTCTGTGGTTTAAATGAAGTATTTCTGATTTTGATGCTTACTGTCACAGAGCAGGTTTTCTTTTCACCTTGTGACTGTCCTATACTGGTGTCATTTAATTTTTTTATGATAGCTCAGTACTACACTGTGCTCTTCTAGCTACTAAATCCTTCTTTTTCTTGAGCACGAGTAAAGGTTTTGTTGTTGCAGCACCTCTACTGGCAAGAGCACTCAAAGGGGCTTTTTCAGGAAATAAAAACCACTTCCCTTGCAATCTCCCCCAAATTACAGTTTACCTGCAAAAGTTCACAAAGCACTACACATTTTTATTTTCATCAAGAAAGTTTCCCTCAAAATGTAGGATATTATTTCTAAGATCTATCAAAAAATGACCCACTCTAATGCTGCTGACAAATTTAGGATCTAATTTTGAGAAGTCTAGAAAATGAGAAAGAAACATTTTCCAGAAAGTCTTCTCTGCAATCTTTTGTGTTTTGACCCTGCTGATGAGATGCCCATTGATTGCAGTTGCTATAAGCAGGGTTCAAAGTAGGGTCTTGGTCTTCACTATTATTTCCTCCAAGTAAATCTCTGTGCAATGTTTCATTTTTCTTGTTAGCAGTTTCTCTAGGTGGTGTTGAAATGATCAGCTGATTTTTTTTCCTTTGAATTATGTGTAAAGAAGTAAAAGTTATTTAAAATGCTGATAAATTTGAGGTTTTAGTAGGAAATAGGGCTTAGGTCACAGGTAAAGTTTGGGGGTTTTTGAGTTATTTTGACTCCTTGTTAAAATGTGTGCCCTCATTTTGCAGAAGTCACTCTAATTAAACTGGTTTTTATCTGTGACAATGCAAATACTTTACTTGCAGTGATAGATGTTCTGCATTAGTGTAAACACCTCCTGCTTAAGGTCATTAACTGAGGATAATGGCGTCCATTTGGCTAAAACAGAGCATCAGAAATAAATGAACCTGGCACTATGAGAATCATTAAGTGATAGCATTCTTCTACAAGCCTAAAGACATTAAAATAGAATAGATCTGCACATCATCTTGCAGAGGCTTTGTTAGTCAAGCGAGTTCTGACAATCAAACCCAACTGTTTTCCTAGGTATTTGCACATCCTTTGGAAACACTTCTATTCCCAAAGAGAAAATGTCAAGTGCCAAGTTGATGCAGAGGTAGAAACAATGACATTGCGCAATTAAATGCAAAAGCTGTGCTGTTAGTCAAACTTTTAACCAGCAGAGAATATTCTCCCAAATACCTGGCACAGCTGTTTCCTTTTCTTACACCTGTGGTTTATAGTTTGGAGCTTTTTGGAAAACAATCTGCTCCAGGCTCACCCAGAGTGGTTGGCAAAGGGCCAGAGTCTTTCCCATGTCACCACAACAAAAGTGGAAATGGAAGGAAGCCCCATGTTTTATGGTAGACCACGGTGGGCTCCCTTGACTGTGCAATCTGTACATTAAACTCCACATCCCAGAGAGGTCTTGGGAATTCACATATGTTCAAATCTTTAGTTGTCCTGAACTCTCCCATTGCATTTTTTCAATAATATAATTTAAGTGTTTATGCCTCCCACAAGTGACTTTTGAAGTTGTAGAGAGGAAAAGAAAGGGGTTGTAGAGAGCGACAGGGACACATAATGGTTTGCCAGATTTGTTGTATGGGAATAACCTTGCCAGAATCCAGAAAAAATTTGGCAATCTGCCTGTTGAGAGAGGCCAGACTGGTGACTCATCTGTAATAAGAGCAAACAACAGTACAGAGCTTCTTTCAGCAAGAAATAGTAAGTGAAAGTCACTCTTTTCCCCGTGTTCTTGCAAGGGAAAGCCAGTAGCCTAATCCTGAAGCTGTGCTGCCCTGTGGCAGTGGAATCAACAGTTTGCAGTCTATTTCTTGGGTGCCAAATAGACAATTCCCCTTACTGCAGAGGGGACGACATGGAGAGGAGGGAAATTGGAGAAGGCATCTCTAGAGTTGTTATATTAATAATGGTACTGTTATATACTGCGTCTTTCTAGGAATTCATCTCCAGAGTACCATATGTAAGCTGCTTCAGCATTTCCATGTTGTCCCGTCTTGCTGTAGAAGTCAACAGGGTCCCCTGTCCTGAGACACTATTTTATTTTTTTTTGAACATTCTCTCTTTTTTGGTGGTTGTTTCAAAAGTTCTGGGGACCTTCCACTTTTTTCAGCACTGACTCCAGAATCTGGGCTTGGTTTGTTCATGGGGTTTAAATTTCTGTTATTTACAAGTATTGACTAGTGTGTGGTCATCTGTGCTAGAGAGGTAAGAAAGAATGATCTGTGAAAGTGAAGAAGCATTTATTTTTATTTCTTGATTCTATTTTGTGCCTCAGGAATTACTGGATGTCTCTGATACTTCCTGGGAAAATGTGGCAGTGTTTCCTTGTTCACTGGTTGAACTATGGTAGTAGTTACCATGTTTTCAATGTGATAATAGATTAGAGTCATGCAGAAATGAGCTAGAGATTTCTTCCTGCTAGTCAATAGAAACAAGGCTTCTGCATCACAAGAAAATAACTTTTTAAGCAGTTTCAGCAGAGATCAGAGACAGAAACAGAGGAGCACGTAGCCTTGGACTATTCCATCACTCCTGCAGATTGTTAGTTGAGTCAAAATTTGAGTGATGGCAATAAGACTTCCCATGTTTACAAGGACAGCTGTCATGCCACATTGATCATCACCACTTGTGCCTACGCTTATTTCTCACAGTCAAACCAACATGACTTAAGTCTTTATTTAAAACTAGTAAGGCCACTTCTCAGGACTAAGAAGATTCTGAAAATCTTAATTCATATTTTCCTGAAAGAAATGGACCAAAACCTGGCCCAAAAGAGCCCGATATCTTTCAGCCAAAGCAAGAAAAATCTTCCATTGACCACTATCGTGGTTATGAAGTGAGGCAATGCCAGAACCACTGTGTTTGTAACTGACCTGAGAATAAACCACCCTTGCTTCTGGTGCTGAAATGGAAATCCCATTGACTGTGAATATTTAATTTGTTACTAAAAAAGAAGTTGTTATTCAAGTTTCTCAAGTGAGGAGAATTTTTTTTTCCAGGGGCTGAAAACTTGATCACAGGTGAAGCCATTGCATAATGTAGTAGGTAAAAGTCAAGTAGGTCCCAGAAGAAAATTCGGAATGCTTCTACACTTCTAATCCATGAAGCTCTACAATATATCTGACCTATTGAAGGCATGCCTTGCACAGGGCGTGTTTAAGGGATACCTTCAGGGGAAGCCCGCTGGCCTGCAGGTACCTCTTGGTGGTTTGCACCTGTGTTTTGAAGTGGACAAATACAGTGAGATGCCACTGCATTTGGAGACCTCCCAGACACTTTTTTGGCAAAAGCAGTGTGTATGTCTATCCAGTAGATCACAGATTATGCAAAGATTTTCCATTCAGTCTGTGAAGGAAGTGTCACTGCTAGGTCACTGCTCAGTGTCCATTCATGCAGGCAAGGCTGGGTGACAGTGGAAGCACTACAGGAATTTGTGTGCACTCTGAGAGCCCTTCTCATTGCTCCAGTCTAACAGTGGGATAATTTTCAGTATGTTCAGTATGCATTGGTGTTTCCTTATGTGTATGTACATATATATTACCTCAGGATGCATTATGGTTTGACTGTATTTCCATTCTTCTGTATACAAAATGTTGCTGTATGCATGGAGTTCCCAGCATATAAGAAACAGGGGGAATAACTGAAAAAGAAAAGAAAGGTTTTAATTTGAAGTTACGTGATATGTCTTGTCATCATCTTTTCTTCCAGTCTCCTAAATCAGCTTTTATTAGTGCTGCAAAAAAGGCAAGATTGAAGTCCAATCCTGTCAAAGTGCGCTTCTCTGAAGAAGTGATTATCAATGGCCAGGTGTCGGTGAGTATTCAGCTATTTAACCTCAGAAGGATTGAGCATTTCATCCAAAGGTACGGCTCAAGCCTGGAAAGGGATGTAGAAACAACATGGTAGAAACAACGGTGGCAGGCTTGCAAAGAGAAGGTTTTTTCTGTTTCTGAAGTTTTCCAAAGATCTTTTTTTTAAAGTTCATTGGGCTCATAATTTCATGAAAAATTTACTCCTTAAAATAAAATTAAGATGCTAGAGAATGCATTTTGTAGTGATAGCACATATGTTTTTCTTTATAGTCTTGATATTGCTTGCTTGTTTCTTGTTTTATTCAGATCAACTTTACTTTCACAAAACCCATAAGCTCAAGAGAAGTACCATGTCAGAAAAACTGATTAAGATTACCTCACAGACCCCTTTAAAATTTGTTTTATCTCCTTGAACTTATTGTTTCCAGACTGCAGGCAATATCAGCCTCCCTTTGAGAGGCACTGAACTCCTCCTTAGACATGAACTCCCAGCTCATTTTTATAATTTGCCAGAGCATCATTCCACACTGATGTCTTTAGCCAACTCTCTTCCAAACCTAAATTGATATTGCATTTTTTCTGTAGCAATTTCTGCTTTTTAAAATAAAAAGAAGCAAACAAAAACCCCCAAGATTTGTTTCTGTTTCACTTCCTTTTTCCTCTTTATTTTGCTATACTGGTTATGATCCGTCAAATCAGGTAGCAGTGTTATATGTTGCTCTTCTTAAATGATGAAAGATATTAGCATTTAATACTCACCTAGAAAGAAAATGTAAAACACCTTGATTGTAATCCTCAATAACAAACTGTAGTTTCCATTTTTTAGATTGAAGACACTAAGTAGCTCACTATATTCAGAGAAACAGTAATCCATTTCTCTGTTTTATTGAAAATGTTTCAACTTCAGAGGTAATATTTATCATCAGAAAGATAGTATTTAGGGAAAGACACTACTCGAAGCCAGATGTAAAATGTATGTGAACAGTTATATTTTTCCAGGACAGAGACCTGTAGAGGGCAGCTGTAATGATCATGGCTGGACCCTTGCAGGACATTGATATTTCTGCTTTTAGTTTGGGCCAACACCTTCCTTCTCAGTTGTTGCCTTTCCATCAGAATGATGTACTTCTTTATAGAACAATGTTTATATTTCTCTTGTTGCATGTTGTAATCTGATTCACTAATTTGCTCGACAGGAAACAGTTAAGGACAACTCGCTTCTTTTCATGCCAAATGTTCTAAAGGTATATCTTGAAAATGGACAAACCAAATCTTTCCGTTTTGACTGCAGCACTTCAATAAAGGTAAGCTAGCTATACCTTGATAGGAGACCTTCATTAATTATCATTTACTTGGAATGCTTTAAGAACAAAATTATTGGTGTATTCAGTTGGGGCTGGACTCTTAGCTCAGAAATAATGAGGATTTTGTCCATTTTTCTGCTGCTAAAAACATACTTTGTTGTCAGTGAAGAAGTAGAAGTGATCATTTTAATGTGCTTGGAGCACAATCAAAATGATGTGGTTGTATCGTTTTGATATGCTGCCAAACTAGCATGATTTGTCAGCAGAAGTCAGGAGCTAAGAAGATTAAGATGTTGGTTGCTGATTGAATATCATCTAGCTTATCATTCAGTGATCTTAGGATGCCATGTTGTAGGGTTATGTTGGTGATGAATTACTTGCCTCAGTGCAGTGCCCTTTACACTTTCCATAGCACATGTCACATGCAGAAATAAAAAGATAAAGCCCTGGCACAAGACTGAGTCTGCCAGGGAATGCCTGTGACACTGTTGCATGTGGGTTCCTAAATCAGAGGCATCATCAGTGTCTGTGAGAGCCTTGGAGTAGCGTGGTAAGCAGCAGGACTAGCGCTGTTGGGCACGCTGCTGATCTCCCAAGCATTACTGTTTGGAGAAGCTGGTTTCGACTGGATTGGTTACCAAATCTAGCTCACTGCATGGTTGCATGCACACTTGGGACACCAAGACATGAGAGGTACATGGGTGGGAATGATTGATGAAGGCTGGGGACACAGTTCTCATCTGCATTGCCAGCTTTTGCTAGCTTTAAGGAATTGTAAAACCAGGCATATTTGAAGAAGGCTGCCTTTGTCTCACTGTGATAGAGCAGCATGCTCAGTTAGAGCAGCAAAGAGAGTTATTAACTAAGGCAGACAAGAAATTTACTCCAGTCTGATAAACAGACAGTAAAGTCACACCAGTAAAACAGATATTAAAGTAACACTTAAAAATGAGTTGCCACATTTGTTAATAAATGTAGCATATATGCCTTAGGCATAAATTGAATGCAGGTAATGTTGGTTGAAAGCATTCCCTCCGTGGGTTACATCCATGGGATACTGAATTCCTTGAGTCCCTCTGAAAATTTGGTTAGGTGAAGAAATAGGAGATGAGTCATGTAGATAGTGAGGTCTCCATACCCTTCTAAGGAGCACAGGCCCACTTTCTAGTATTTTCTGTTGTGAGCATATAAACAACCAACCTATTCCAGGATGTTTTGCCCCTGAAGACCAGTCTTTGGCCATCACATTACATTAGGTTTCAGTAGTTCTGTCATGGATGTGTCATGCACTATCAGACCAAATGTCAAATCTGAAGTCATTGGCACAGATACCCATGTGGCCTCAGTTACCCATCTGTATTGATGCTGTAAACCTGCTTTGACCTTAGTAATTTTGACTATTGGTAGGAATAATTTCCTTTGCATCTAATTCAGATAATTATATATTCTGAGGCCTGCACAGCTATAAATGACATATTCTTGCACGTGTGTGCATATTCCTCAGTGCAGATAGGTGGGTGTGGATTGTTGCTTCGCTGCTTAACTGAGGTGAAATTGACGTGCCCCAGGTGAGTCAAGGTAAATGCAGGTTTTTTCACCTCTAGAAGTCCAATAGTTCACCACTTAAAAAGGAGGGTGCAAGCAGTACCTAACCTGCCATCCTCGCTTTCCCTGTCGCTGGGTCATAGCAGCTGGGCTGACTCTTAAGTTGCCAGATGAGAGGATGTCTAACAAAAACTTGGGTGCAGTAATTCAGAGGCTGTGTGCCTTAGCCTCATATTTTAAAAGGTCCAAGAGAGCTAGTGGTGGAAAGCAATGACATTATTACCCTCTCTTTAAAGCTTATCTTTAGTATTATGCTGCTTCATGTCACTGTTATGCCCATAGTCTTTTAGCATAGTTTAGAAATATAAATAAAAGTGGGTTTCGTGTGTAAGCAATAAATTCCCCATTAGTCAGAATAGCATAATATTAGCCTCCATTATTTAGAGTGATAGCTTGCAATTCATTAATACTATCTTATATTCTCTGCATTGTAGAGGGCTGTCCCCATTCTCCCACATTGCAAGAATGCTCCTACATTTTTTCATCCTTCCACCAGTTTGGTCTTGATTTTCCATAAACACACTGTAATTGATCAATTAATCTTCCTAAATTGTGTTAAAACACTTGGATTACAATTCGTCATGATCTCCTTAGTAAGTCCTGTCCATCTGGATACCTACGTATATCTGAAAATCTTTCAGATGGAAAGAAATGTTTTAATCTTGTCACCAGCATACTGTGAAACTATTTCTAAATGATGACTTGTTATGTATTTCTTTTTCCTACAGCATTCACTAAAGTAAAAGATACCTTGACAGATAATGTTAATAATCTACATAGAAAGTGTTATATGAAAGTAAGGTAGGGATTAGTTGAATGGATTTGTGAAGAGGTTTGTTTAGTTTAGATACAGTCATTCTCAAATTAACTATCCTTAGACATAATTCAGTGTGAAAAAAGCTAATCAGGAGTCTCTAAAAATTGATACGGTCCATCAATTTAGAGCTCTTGCTCTGCACAGGTATCATCATGACATTTTCTGTCAGCATTTAAAACTCGAGAAAACCCTTTACCATAAGAAAAAATAAAGGCCGTTCCTCTAATTATTTTTGTTGAACATACAAATTTGGCTTGTCTGCTTGATGGCGTGGCCCCAACAAAAGGAAGAGAACACTAATAAGACCATCTCTCCTTTGCTGATGGGTTGTATTTCCAGGGAGAAAGATGTGATTTAAGGGCCACACCAGTATAATTTACATGTTAAACCACAACAGAACGTTGTCCATTCCCAGCAATCCCATTAATGTATTTCTCACATTCATATCTGTTACCATCTTGGGGATGTTTGATTATAAAGATGCTGATTTTCCCCTGGATGAATGGTTGTGTTTTCCTGGAAACTTGTGCAAAATAGGCACAAAGCCTGGGCTTCTGACCTGTGCTGGGTACATGCAGGGTGTGTGGCAGGGAAGAACTGGGTCCCAAGCACTTCATGAATTTAAACACTTTTTATAAATCCTTTGTTAATTAGGATGTCATCTTAACACTCCAAGAAAAGCTTTCCATCAAGTGTATTGAACATTTCTCCCTAATGCTGGAGCAGAGGGTTGAAGGATCTGGAACGAAACTCCTTTTGCTACATGAACAAGAGACTCTAACTCAGGTTTGTGTAATAGTATATGAAAACAGATATTAAAGAGAGGGTTTAATCAGTAATTTATCCATCTTTTTCATTACTCAGTTGAGTTAGCTGCAAGCTTTATAGTTTGATACAGTCTATCAAATAGCTGGGATATTTAGATGTGATTGTAAGAATAAGGTTCTCACAGGAATTTTCTGTTATAAAAACATCATATTTAATTGCTTTCTTGGGTCTTTCAAAAATATTAATAATTAAAATATCAGTCTGAAATCTGAAAAATACTTATCTAGCCTTTTCATATCATATGAGGCCCAGCTAATGAACACACTCAACAATTGGCAAATGCGTGGTAACAGTTCTGAGAACCACCGTCTGCCCAAATTTCTTTAAAAGCCTTATTTTGATATTTGGTTCCAATCTGATTATACAGTATCTGGGTGACAGAGAATACTCGTCTTTCTGATGAAGTCAGGTTTGGCTTGTTTACACAGAGATACATTATGTCACTTCAGTGATGATGAATTGTGACACAGAAAATGTTGGTGTGACTTTCTTCCTTAGATCGGGGAAGTGTGACTAAAGTTAAAGTTGCTTCACAGTTACCAGCAGAGTACCCTGATTTTATCTGCTTATCGTTTTGCTAAATTGTTTAGCCTGAAATTTTCTATTGTATTTCTGTGTTTCAGGAGAACAATAGTATTTTTTAAAATTTCAGTTAAATTGGAAAAAGAAGGAAAAAGGAGAAATAGATTCTTAAATGGGGAAAATACTTAATTTAAATGACAGAATCCCTGTAATTGTAACTAGAGTCTGTGTAAAGGTGTTTTGGGGTGACTTTATAATGTG
>VZTI01000216.1:763-11579 GCA_013397865.1 Struthidea cinerea
GGCGGGGCCCTTAAAGCTGCCGCGGTCTTTGTAGCGTGAGGGGCGCACGGCGGCGCTGGGAGGGGCCCCGGGAGCGGCCAGGGCTGCTCCCGCACTGCCGCCACGGGGATCCGCTGCACTGGCGGATCCGCGCGGCTCTCCTCCCGGCAGACGGTCCCGCAAACCCCGGTCCGGCAGCCCAGCCCCGCAGCCGGCTGCTCCAGGGGCCCCGCTGCACACAGCCGGTGCTCCTGCAAACCAAAGTACAGCGCTGATCTGTGCTGTTGGTTATTGGTTGTCAGTTGCCTTAAATGCGGCTGAATTAGGGCTCATTAACAAGGTGTGATGGATGCACGTCACCCAGGGGTGGATGGTGCAGTCCCAGGAGCCCCGCGTCCCCGTGCCACCCCGCCGGCACACGGCTGCGGGTCCCGCCCACCGGTGCACACACGGACAGGCGTTCCCCCCCCCTTCCCGAGGAAGGGCCGGTTCCCCAGGCCAGGCCGCCCCTGGGCCCCGCGGCTGGCAGGGGCAGCGCACAGCTCCGCAGGGCACACGGCGAGGGGCTGCCACCGCGGCTCTGTGGGCAGGGGCAGGACGGATGGAAGCGGACAGGGACGGGGAGCCAGGAGAGCAGCAGAGGAGCAGCGGGCAGGCTCCCAGTGGGCTCAGGCCCCGAGGGGACAGCATCCTTTGCCATGCAGCTGGCAAGTGGGGTCTTGCCTGCTATGGCACAGCCCATGCAGGGCACCCGTGCCAAGACACATCGGGTTGGGCTGTGCCCGCTGCTCCCAGCTGTGCAGTTCACTACTTCTCCCCACTCCTTTAATCAGTAAGACAGCAGCAACAGCAGTCGTGTCCTTGCGTTTTGGGTCATCCTTATCTCGGCCTGATAACCGTCTCTGCATTTGTGAAGGTCCCACCTCCACTGGGTCTTTCCAGTAATTGAAAGGGGGGAAATGGGGAGAAATGTCACCTTTTGGACGCTCCATCATCAGGCCACTCTCCAGAGCACCTGGAATCTCCTTGCAAACAGGTTGTGTATGACAGCACCCAGCTTCCCTACAGATTGGATCCCAAATGATAATTATCCGTTTCTCTCCATGCTGCTGTCTCGGCATGTCTCTGGAACTCACAGTGTTTTCCGAGCTGCTTTTTGGCACTAATCAGGCGGGTATAAAGTAGAGCTTCCCCCGCCCCAGCTACTCCTCCCTCTGTCAGCTTGTGGTGAAGAAGGAAAAAGAAAGAAAGACGAAAAAGAAAGCCCTGGCGTGAGGTGCCTTTGTTCAGGGCAAGTTATGCGTGAAATCTTTTTGTCCTTCCTAAAGGCAGGCAAAAGTTGCAGTTGATCTGGGGAAAAGAGAGGCAAGTGCAGCGCTCCAGAGACGGTGGTGCCACTGTGGGCAGGCAGAAGGGGGGCGGGTGGGCAGACCCTGATGGGAATCTGGTGCCACAGATGTGCTGATGTCCGTGTCCTCCCTTTTCCTCTTTTCCTCTCTTCACCTCTTTTTCTCTCTTTTCTTCTCTTTTCCTCTCTTTTGCCTTGCCTTGCCTTGCCTTCTTCTTCTCCAACAAATTCATCAGGCCTGACTTTGACTTCTTCTTTCCAAACCTGCACCTGATGGCTGCGTCGCCTGAGGATGTTTTGTTACACACCTTAGTGCCTAATTCTGGTGTCTTTCCAAATGCATGTCAAAACCTTCCTGGGAATCAACCTGCCAAGGTGTAAACATCCATGCATGGCACGGTTGTACCCGAAGCAGAGGGTGCATCCTGATGGGGCTGTGCCTGCCCTCGGAGGCAGGAGGGTGCTGGGTGTCCTTTGCCACCCAGGCAGGACAAGGCCCAGCCGAGCTGGCAGCTGGGCACGGTGGCAGGAGCAGTGCGGGAAGCCGGGTGGCTGCTGCCGCTTCCAGCCCAGCGAGCTTCGGCTGCCCAGCGGGACAGCGTTCCCTGCCTGCATGGCTGCCTTTGCCAGAGGCTTTCCCTCTGCTCTTGGGGGAGGGAGGAGGGAGTTTCTTTGTTAGCTTTCCTCCTCCCGTCTGCCTGCAGCCAGGGCTCCCTGTGCTGCGGCCAGGTGCTCTCACTCCCCTCAAAGAGGCAGCAGTGGGGTGTCCAGGGATGGTGGGGTGGGGCAAACCTGGGGGTTGACCTGGCCTGGCTGAGCTTTCTTGCCCAGCATGCTTCTGGTTTGGGCTGTGGCTTCCCTGGGAATATGAAATTTAATTTCTCTCCTCTTTTGTTCTCCGGGGTTCATCTCTGTAGTGTCCTGCAGCAGCCCCACCTGGCACCTGACCCAAACCACACAGGAAAGGGTGACTCTAGGGTGACAGCTCAGTGCAGGACACGGCACAGACACAGGGAGTTCTCCTCTAAAACAGCCGTCACCAGCTGGCCAGGGCCTGCACCTGTCATTTTCACCTGCTTTTAAACAAACGTTGCAAGTGTTTTCTTTGGCATTTTGAAACAAGCCCATTGTCTGCAGAGGGAGCAGCTCCAGCCCCTCAGGACACCTTCCCAGGGATGGAGGCACAGCTGGACACGGGGCTGGGGGCTTCAACCCACACTGGCCACTGGCACCAATGGCCAGCAGAGCCTTCCTCACATTTACCAGTGGGAGAGGAAGGAAAGGATTTTTCCTATCCCATCCCCATACCCAAACTGGGTTATGGGACTATAAACCCTGCCTCTCTGCCAGGATGGTCTCAAGGATATATATATGAGCTGTAGCGGGTATTAGTGGTGGGAAGCACACAGATAGCACAGACAGAGGATCTGGCATGGCTCTGCTCCTATGCCTGCCAGCCTGAGGGACTCTATCCCGGGAGTTCATGCGAACTCCTAAAAACACACGGCAGAATTCCTGCCGGGAGCCACTGAGGATGCTACGCAGTGCTGGAGCAAGCAGCAAGTCACCTGGAACAAGTAACAGCAGTGGGCTGTAAGATGTTCTTGGGAATGTAATTCACCTTAATGAGCAAATACCCTGAGCCAACCAGTGCCCAGATTCCCACGCTTTTTACCTCCACGTATTCCACGGGAGTGCAGAATTTGATCCATCACACCAAGCTTGTTGCACTGCATAATGAAATACAGGGAGCATTAAGCAACACCATTGGCAACTCCTCTGGTGAAGTTTTCCAGTAAAACCCTATCAGTGGCCCAGAGCAGTTCGGGAAATAATAATCCAGAAGAAGTGGAGGCAGTGGAGTTTTACAGACTCCCAATGCACAAGAAACCATTTTATTTAAAAACAATGCATTCAATATCGGGCTATGGCACATGAGTCAATGCTGCAGGCACATCACACCGCGGGATCACACTGAGAGCTCCCGAGCTCCCGATGCTCACAACGAGGATGTGGCATGGTCATGAGGGGAGCCAGGGCATGATGTGCTGTGCAGCCACGCTCCAGCCCCGGGCTGGGGACACGCACAGCATGGTCCCAGCCCCCAGGCCCGGTCCCAAGGCTCTCTGTGGTCGTGACGCTGGAGCAGCTCGGCTTGCAGCGTCCTTCCCACCACGTGCGGCTTTGCCGCTCACCTGAGACATGCCCTGGCCCTTTATGAACATCAGCCATTGAAAAATAAACAATGTTTTTAGTATGGCCCTTAATAATGAAACCTTTATTACAATTATGGCATTTTTTTCTTTTTTTTAAAAACATTTATCTTTTCTAATTGAAAACAACTCCATCAGGCATTGAACTGTAGAGCCATTGGAATAAAGACACATTCATTTACAGAAAACCTGCTTTTTCCTATTCGCCCTGTTTTTGCAGCCTCCATTCACAGTTAGTTCTGTTTCACAAACTCTTGCTTTTTGGTTTAGTCCACAATTAAACCCGGTAGCCAAATGCCTGTTTTCACATGCCTTGCTACCATTCACCAAGGAGATGCAAGCAACAAAAACACAGACCCAAGATGTATAAAAGAAGAAAGGAAACATGTATTCCCAATCCTATGTACACCCCCAGCACCTTGGTACCCATACTGTTGGCAGAGGGGCTGGAGCGGGACATGGCTGCCACTGGACACTGTCCTGGCTGCCCAGGGCCGAGCAGGATATCCCAATGGAGGGAGCTGCTCAGGAGGACTTCTCTGGATTTTGGAACCTCAGATGTTTTGTACTTACAGTTATTGATCACGCTGCATTAGCTCTGTTGGCTTGTCTAGATGTTCAGTCATGGGAGGGAGAATTCTCCCTGAACCATCAGCAATTCATGCAGGAAGGTTTGGGACCAAAGAGAGGGAAGGAAGAGCCCAGCTGAGGTGATGCCACATGCAGGGGCCACTGGCTGTCCTGAGCAGGGAGGGCAGCCTCCAGCACCTTCTAAATAACAATTAAAGAAATAATTAAGATACTTGCTTATTAATGGAAAGGCATTTCTGCCAGAGAGAGGCAGCCCCAGAGAGCCTCTCCTCCTCAGCCATTGCCTTCTCCATCCCCTGCCGCCCTCACCTCTCCCTCAGACCCCACCAGGCAAAACAAAAGCTGCACACTTTGAGATGGTTTTCCACCTTGCACAAGCTCGGGCAAAAAAATATTGATACTAAGAAGCAATTTACTTTGGGCTGTGCTGTGCCATCGATCGTGGGGCAGAACTCCCCATTAAAATCAATGATTCTGAAATGTTCAGTGTGGGTCTGGAGCATCGATGGGGAGTTTTGCTTAAAAATCAATGATGTAATATGGCGGTCTGTCAATAATTTTTCTGTATTCCCATTTCCAAATATTTGCAGTCAGTTTTGTGCTTCCTTCTCTGCATTTGGGGCCTCTTTGTGCCTTTGGAAAGTTCTGGTGGTGATGCCAGGGCTGTCCCCAGGACTGGCAGGGAGTTCTGTCCCTCTCCAGGACCAGGGGAGGTTCCAGAAACTGCATGGAGCCCCTTGCTCCCTGCTTTCGTGCCAATATAATGATAACAGTTCTCATTTCTTTAATTTGCTGATGAGAAATGATGGGTCCCTACAGGAAACTGGTAAAATGCCTCTTGATAAAAATGTCTGGCATTAAGACAAGCCAACAAGGGTCACTCAGGGTTCAGGGTGACCCTTCTGCCCCGGTGGACTCTTTGCCATTAGGATTAGGGTCGCTGGGCACCTCTTCACCATGGACCCCAGTGACCAGCACGGCTGCTGTACAGCTCCATAGGAAACGACATCAGAAATGATTCATTCCTGCACTTCATTAATGAGCAGTGCAGAGCTCTTCCTTCCCTGTGCAATTTCTGGTTTGGGGCTGAACAATCTGTGTGCTCCAGCACATGGAGAAGGGTCTCTGCAGGCCTGGTCGGGACCGGTGCTGCCCAGCCGCTGCCGGCCCCACAGCTCCCGGAGGCTGTGATCCCACAGCCCTTGCTGGCACTGGGGGGACTCAGTCCTTCCCTGGGGACACGGGCAGCAGGGAGGGACAGGGACAGCCTGTCCTTGTGCTCCGCGGGGTCTGCGCCCGGCACAGCTGCTGGGGTCAGGCCCTCACGCACGACGATGACACCGATGAGAACATCAAGCACAGCTCCTGTGACACCACAGGGCACTGGTACATCACCACCGCACCACGTGCAGCCCTGGGCAGGGGGCAGCAGCGGGGTGATCCACGTCCCAGCCCTAAGCAGCCTTTGGAAAAGTAAAGCTGGGAAATGTGGGATAATTCAAATGAAGGAGAAAGCCAGCAGCTCTTTCTGCACCCGGGGACGTGGGGGACAAAGAGCTGCGGGGGCCAGCGGAGCTGTGGTGCCACGGTGGGCACCAGGACGTGCCCGGGCTGCTCAGGTTGGGTGTGGTGCTCGAGATCTCCTTCCTCATCTCCTATGTTCGCTTGTAGGTAAAGAAGCTGGGAAAAATTAACGTGCCATTTTACATATTGGATTTTGCATCTTTTTTCATTGTGGGGTCAGTTCTCACCCAGAATAGTAAAAAATGGTTGAATACTTGCCAGCATACTCATAAGAATTTAAGTTACTTCCCAGGCTCCTTTATCCTGAGACATAATGGCAAATACTTCCCAACTCTAAGTGACCCTATTGTTTGTCCTGTCCCCAAGCAGCTGGATTTCCTGTGGTGCCAAGGAAGCATCTGCCCTCTCTGCCTTGGAGTGCTGTTGGTGATGGGAGAATGGGACCACTCCTCCAGCTGTCTGACTGGTGAGTTACAGACATAAATCGGGAAATCTGGTAATGGCATTTCCTCTTCCCTGAACTCCAGCTCTGTTCACTTCCCTACAAAAATCAGTTTTAAAAATCCCAGCACCTGGCTTCCATTTTTGCCCATCCTGCCAGTCCCTGTCCAAGCAGAGGGACAGGGTTTGGGGCTTTTCTCACCCAATATGTCACCAGAGAAGCCTAATTCCATTTACTTTGTTGGTTTAACTTTGAAACCAAGTGACAGAACAGTATCAGATGGATGGGAATGAACATGCTTCAGCCTATCTAGTCTGGACTAGGATCTGTCCCAAATGGAATTAAAACACTGAAGTATTCCAAGAGTGATATAAACACCTAGCTAAGGTACGAGCCACTTTGTGACCTTCTTCTTGTTATTCTTTAAAAAATGTAAAATTCAGTAAATACGAAAATACCCAAGCGGTGGGAATCTGGATCCACACTGAGGAACTTGCGTGTGACGATGCACTGGAATCCCGAGTGGCTTCCTCCATTGGCCACGGCAACGCTGAGCTATTGAGAGCAACAGATACAAAAGAAGCAAAACCTTTTAAAAGTAGCATTTCTAGCTCTAATGGGAAGGAACAATAAAATGAAGAGATCTAGGGCGTTTAGTGGAATGCTGAAATATGAAGAGATATTAAAACATACTGAGTGGCTTATCTAGAAATGCAAAATGTTTCAACTTTGCAGCTGCACAAATCTCATCCACAGAATGGGATAAAAGCTTCTGCACCACTAAATATGCTGAAACCCTTGGATGGGCAGTGGCTAAAAAGCATCTTTAAATTATGGAAAAGGTTTTAGGGTGGGTTTGTTTCCTTTTTAGAATTCTATCTGAAGAATGTTTAATTTGGTTTTGGGCACTTTTTTAGACAATCGTTTGGCACTTCAAGATTTAGGTTCTTAGGCACAATGCGACAAGGTGAGTTTGGCCAGTCCTTCACCGTGCATCCTGTAGAGCAGCTGGAACTCCGCAGGCAGCTGGTGGGACTCCTGCCACTTGGTCGTGAACTTGGTTCCCTTCTTGTCATAGTAGTGGTACGGGAGGTCCTCCCGCGTGTTGGGGTCGAAGCCGAAGGGCCAGAATCCGTACAGGTGGATCTCATCACATATGGCCGAAGCCAGGGTGTACATGAGGATACCTGTGCTCAGCCGCTTCGGGGACAAGTGCTTGTTCCTCCAGTACCTGGGGAGACAAGCACGTGAGTCAGAACCAATCTGTTCAGAAATCACTGAAGGATGTTCTGAAGCAATAACAAAACTGCCGTGGGACTGAAAACATGCGGTCCTGACTTGACAGACTGTGCCTACCACATCAGGCATGAGGGGAAAAATCAGTTAAGAGATGTATTTGTACAAAGAGATGCATTTGGCCAGTTAAATGCAAGGCACCCACCTGTTAACGTGCTGCATGATATTTCCTGGCCAAGCCAACTGGACCTTTAGCTGCCCTCTGTGCTCAACGAAGAAGTCAACCAGTGTTCTCGTGACTGTCGCTGACGTGTGGAAGAAAAAAGCGGGGATCCAAAGAATGGCCCCATCGAGCTTTTTCAAACTCAAAAAGAAGTTGTTGCGATCCTGAATGGTCAAGAGGTTGTTGTAATACTTCTCCAGGATGCTGGGGTTGAAGGTGGTAAGGTTGGTTTTCCTTCCAACATCTTTCTGGAAAGCCTCGGTTGGAGCAAAATTGCACCGAAAGACAAAATCTGATTTATCAATTTCCTGCCCGCACTGGCTCCCGGTCAGGATCCCGCTGTTGCCGACCACGGCACAGATGTTGTAGTGCTTGTTCAGGATAGGAGACACGTCAGGAAGCAGAGACCTGAAGTTATTGCTGATGGAGAAAACATACTTATGGCTGGAATAATCGTAGTGCATCAGCTGCCCGATCCGAACACTGCTCTTGGTCAGAGAAAAGTTTTTGATGACGTCGACATGCTGAAGGATTTCTTGCCTAAAACAAGAGCAAAATAACAGAAAACATGGAGTTCTATTTCCCCTTTTTTTGCAGTGGATTTGTTTTCCACCCAGACTTATATTTTTCCTTTTTTTTTTAAGTGTACTAAAGTAGTTTCCTGAGCAACAGGGTGCAGTGGCTTTTAAATTAATATAAATAGATGGGAAGGAGGGAGCTGGCTCCTCACCTAGAGCTCCACTTGGCTTTACTGGCTGGTCCCTACTGACACCAGCTAAGGCTGTGCCTGTGCCTCTTGGAATACTGTCAGTATTAAAAGATGGGATTGGCTTCTCAGGACAAGGGGGGCAGCTCCCAGTACATCCCCCACGGTCACCCAGCAGTGGGGCGTGCACTGCACCGCCCTGTGCGGGCTGTGACATGGGGCCGAGGACGGGTTTCTGCTGGGGCTGCATGTGCCTTTCATTCCTGGTGCAGCCACAAGGCACGTGAAGCAAACCCAGGGTATCCAATTGAATTAACAGGAGACAATTTATATATTTTTATATATATATTTATCTTCTCATTAACAAGCTTCCAATCACAAAACCAAGTGACAGTCGCTGTCTCCATCTATGCAAATATAGTTTCCTAATTCATATTTGGGCAAGCACAGCAGCACTTTTATAAGGGTTATTAGGGATACTTACAAAGCAAACAAAACCAACCCTGCTTGGGAATTTCCCTTGCAGGGCATAAAATTAGAAACCCAATAGGACTTTATTTGCTTATGTTTATGGAAAACAAACAACCATTCCTCCAGCTTGCATCCTCCAATGTCTGAGCATTAATGGAGTCCCACTGGGTGCCCTAATTATGGGTTCTGGCTGACAGACAAGTGCAAAGGCAGCTCCTGAGGCATCAGCTAAAATAATCAGAGGGGTAGCACAGGGACAGGCTTATGGAGCTGCTGGTGCCATGGATGGAGCAACACTGAGGGTGGCCACTGTCACACAGCCTGGGAGGTCCTGGGGAAAAGATGGAACGAAGTGCCACCTCCTCTCTGTAGCCCACGGCTCCTGAGGGCAGCATGTGGCAGCACTGGAAGCAAATTACTTGTCCTGCTGTCCTTGGACAGTGGCCTGAAGGGAGGAGAAAAGCCCAACCCCCGCACTGAGAGGTGCAGCAGCCCCATCCTGCCTGGCCACAGAGCTGGATTCCTGCTCCCCAGCTGGGACATGTGAGCAGAGCCGTGAGCCAGTCCCTAAACCAGCAGGCATTTGTCAGGACAAAATTATAATCCAAGACAGCAGTAGCTGTCTTAAATGGCTACATGGTTTTATTCTCTTTTATAGAAATGTTTAATATATGTAATCAGCCATTAGATGTATGTATAAAGAGTACAAAGCTGTGCCTGCCCCCGCAGCCGGTGCTGGAGGCAGGAGCAGCACTGCACTTGCTCGGAACTGCCGGCAGCTGGGAAGTTTCTCTGTGTGTGTTTTGGCCTCCATGAACACAGCATTTAATGGCTGTTACAGCCCGAAGTGTTTCCAGTCTTAAACCACAGCTGTTTATCCAGGAGTAATGACAATTCTACTTGCACACCAGGAAACTGGGTCACGTTCTGGTACAATAATGCGTGTTGCAGCCTGCTGTCCTGCTCTGAAATAATCAAGTCTTCCAGGGGAGCTGCAACTGTCTGGGGAAAAGCTCTGGTTCAGCCTTTGTCTCTTGCCGCTGGCAAATTCCTCGTAGCTCAGAGTACTTAGCAGCGTACTGCATTCTCTTAACTCCGGGTGGGAAGGGGAACAGCCTGGGCCGTGCCCAGCTGCCTACTCACCTCTGGTGGGCAAAGGCGCTCCGGTTGAAGGCCCACTTGGAGGGCTTGTCCTGCAGCTCCTGGCCCAGGGAGTTGGTGATGGGGACGAACGAGGGGTCCAGGAACTTCAGGGCAAACTGGGACCTGGAGATGGGCACAGACACTGAAACACGCACACACATGGGGACACCCATGCACACACATGGGGACACACGGGGACACAGAGACAGCCACGCACGCACATGGGGACACCCATGCACACACGTGGGGACACGCGGGGACACAGAGACAGCCACGCACGCACATGGGGACAGCCATGCACACACATGGGGACACACGGAGACACAGCCACACACACACATGGGGACACCCATGCACATACATGGGGACACATGGAGACACAGCCACGCACACACATGGGGACACCCATGCACATACATGGGGACACATGGAGACACAGCCACGCACACACATGGGGACACCCATGCACATACATGGGGACACATGGAGACACAGCCACGCACACACATGGGGACACCCATGCACATACATGGGGACACATGGAGACACAGCCACGCACACACATGGGGACACCCATGCACATACATGGGGACACATGGAGACACAGCCACGCACACACATGGGGACACCCATGCACATACATGGGGACACATGGAGACACAGCCACGCACACACATGGGGACACCCATGNCATGGAGACACAGCCATGCACACACATGGGGACACCCACACAACACACAGAGACACCCCCACAGCACGCATGGAGACACATGGAGACATCCATACAGCACACACGAGGACACCCACGCAGACACAGAGACACCCACGCAAGCACACAACACACATGCACACACACACACCTCACACAGACACACAGACACCCCGCACACCCCACACGCAGACCCGCAGCGCGTTACCGGCCGTGCCCGACCCGCCCCCG
>VZTI01000216.1:12120-26822 GCA_013397865.1 Struthidea cinerea
CCCCCGGTGGGACGGCCCCGGGCACAGCTCAGCGCCCTGGTGACCCTCGACAGCACCAGCGAGCCCCCGCCACCCCCGTGTTTCCCTCCCGACAGGCCCAGTGAGGCCCCCGTTAAGCCCCTGTGCCACCCCAGGAGCCCCATCGTGCCCACCAACAACGCCAGGTTTCCCCCCACCATCCCCAATGTGCCCCCAAAGGCCCCAGTGCCACTCCAACAACCCCGGGGTCTCCTCCCCAGCAGTCCCCTCCCCGGTGTGCCCACCCTGCCACCCCCAGCATGCCCCCAGCAGCCCTGAGGTGCCCAGACCGCACTTCCCACTGCCTTGGGGTGCCCAAGTGGCCCCCAAAAAGCCTGGCGTGGCCCACCCTGGCAGCCACAGGGATCCCCTGGAGCACCGGGGCTGCAGGGACCCCACAGAGCTCCTGGATATCCGTCAGGGCTGAGCGGGGCTCAGCCATGGGGGCCCAGGCTGCTGGGGACCCTGTGCCTCTGCTGGGGGACCCATGTCCGGGTGGGTGCACGGCATCCCCAGCTCCCATTTCCCTGTGACACCGTAGATCATGGGTGGCATGTATGGAGCTGTGGGAGCCTATGCTGGGCAGTGCAGACTTTGTGCTGGCTTGGAAGACCCCTCGCTCTTTAAAAGCCTGGTGTTTGGAGCATGGGTCATTAAACTGCCCCCTAAACCACAGAGCAAATCCCATGTGAACTCCAAGAGAGCCTTCTGCACTCCCAGGGATGTCTCTCATGAACATGACCCTTGCGTGCTGCATCGCTCTCAGTGTTTCTTCAAACTCCATTTTCCCCTCACAAAGCCCCCCCCAGCCCGCTCTGCCTCCAAGCCCCGAGTTCACTGAAGTGCCTCATAAATAATAGATCCTGTCTTTGTAGCCCCGTCCTTGCTCTGGGCTATTTCCTACCCGCTCTCCATGCACGGAGCTCTCTTTGAAGAGCAGGAACATGAGGAGCTCGCAGGGTTGGGGTTTGCATCAGTGTGGTTCTTCAGCCGGCAGTGGGAGTTTCGCCGGAGTACGGCCCGAGGTCTATATCCCACCCCGCGGGATGCCTGTGGCTTTGGTGGAGAGAGAGAAAAGGCTGGGAATGCAGGAAATAGCAGTGGTTTGACACAGGACATAGGCATTTTACATGACTGTCACCTGGTGTCCATTATTGTTGACCCAGTGCACGGCGTCCCCAGCTTCAGCATGGATAGTGTTGTCCCAGTGAAACCCTAGGCTTCCCACGATAAACCAACCACAGACTTTTGCTTTAAATATTTTAGAAATCAGCTCTATAACATTTAATATTGTCTCCTGTAGTTTCTGACCTTGAGTCCTGGGGCTGGGAATAAACCCCAGAGTGAGACTGCACAGCCCTGGTGTCACAGTCCTGTCCACTCTCCTGGCTCTTCTCTGGCAGGAGAGCTCCAGGCTGCTGGCCTGGGAAAGACCATTCAGTTCCAAGGCCCTGCCGTGGACACCTTCCACTGGACCAGGTTGCTCCTAGCGCTGTCCAACCGGACCAGCAGGACAAGCAGCACTACTGCGGTGTCACTGCTCTGGGGGACAGCTCAGCTGGAGCAGCCTGGAGCTGGAGCAAGAACATCGATGGCACTCTGGTCCCATGTTTGGACCCATTTTTCCTCTGGTTCTGCCCATGCAAAAGAGATTTGGGAGGACCGTGGGAAGGTGTTTTGGTAAGAAATGTTTAAAGCCTGCCACGTGCCGCAGCCACTCCCCTGACCCGCCGTGAGCCCCAGCCCCGCCACTGCAACAAGTTGCAGTGGAAACAAAGGCAGTTCTTGCTTCAGATTCTTCAGAGATAGCAATATGTCAGGAGCCCCTGGAGAGGCCGAAAGTAAATGAATCAGTGCTAGAAAGTGAAGGATATCATCCGTGCTGAATGGTGAAAAGGAGTCCTGAACAGTATCTTCATTGATTTTCCTGTAATTGACACAGAGCTCGGCTCGCCCGAGGCTGCGGCAGGAGCGGGGAGGCCCAGGTACCACTCCCGCCTCAATTAGGCAGCTCGGGGCTGTGGGCAGCTCCAAAGGAGCAGTGGGCTGGGAGCCCGTGTTTTCACTGGTCACAGGGTGCTCTGCAAGCTGCCTTGAGGACAAGGGGCAGCTCGGAAGGACGTGTCCCAGGCTGCCAGCAGCTTCCCACCGGCCCTGGGACAGCCCCGGGTGCACTGAGGCCTCAGCTGGTGAGAAACACCGGCCCTTAAGGCAGGAAAAGCCAGCCGTGGCAGCCGCAGGAAATGTGGTTAGCTGAGATCTGAGCCTCTCCAAGGAGGAACGTGCCTCTGTGTGAAACCTCTCAGCTCTCCAGGCACCCATGGGCACCCTGTCCCAGGGCAGAGCCACCTGGGCAGCAGGCATGGCACTGCTGGCACAGCTTGGTGTAACGAGCCATGGTGGTGGGTGTGGGGAGCAAGGCTGGGACAGGGACAGGGTCTGGCTCTGACTGGAGTGGCGCTGGCATCATGTCCAGGGCAGGGGGAGCATTCCAGAGGCCCTCACTGGCCAGCAGCGTGTTGCCAACAAGATATTTTCTTATTCATATCCATCAGATGAATCCAACAGGAAAGGAAGAAATGTGTTTGGAACAGACAAGGACCTGAGCAGCTGCAGTGGAGGAGGGATGGGTCCCATTGAGGAGAGGCACGGCCACACCACATAACAGGAACCAGGAGCATCGATCCACTTTCCGGCCCCACAGAGGAACCACCTGTCAGGTTGGGTGTGCGGTTAGGAAAGGTTCCCACTTTTTGACCTATTCATGGAAATGTGACACGGTCTTTATAACAGTACAGGAAACTTGTGCTTTGAAGATTTGCCCCCTCTGAAACCCACTTTTTCCAGGCTATCTTTGCAATTTCCCTCCCTCCTTTGAAGCTGGTGTTTGGGGTCTCCAAGCATAAGGGGGTCTCGGTCTGCCTCACAGCGCTCCAAGTGGTTTTAAAGTCTCTTTAAAACCAGGTGCTTGTCAGCCTGCTGGGGTGTGAAGTTCCATGAATTTATTACCACGAGCGCTCTCCCTCCTCAGCCCCATTTAGCAGCCGAGGCTGCTGGATTGCAGCGGCTCCGCTTGGACTGCAAAGGCATTCCCGGGGCAAGGGTGTGAGGAGCGAGCTCCTGCGGCTCCTGGGACACCCTGCTGGGCTAAGGAACCCTCACATTCCGGCCCTTAACGCAGTGGGAGCAGCCACAGAGGCAGCGGCAAACGGGGCACAGCGGGGACACTGCCGTGGGTTCTTGGGGCCAGACGGGAGCCCAGTGGGACCAGTGAGGGCTGGGCAGGATTCAGGCTGGAACCAGGTGGGACCCCAGTGGGACCCAGGCAGGATCCCGGCGGGACCCAGGTGGAACCCCGGCCGTCCCCCGGCGGGACCTCGTCCGCCTGAGCCCCGCGGTTTCCCTGAGTCACTCCCGGCCCGGAGCCCCGCGCTCCTGCTGATGCAGCGCCGGGGTCACTAAATGCTTTGTTGAACGCCTGCCCGCGTGTGTCTAAGTGCTTTCAGCCTGGGTGGCTGCTGAATCGGGTTTCCTGGGACAGTTATTTTGAACATAAGTACCCAAAGTCTGCTCGAGTCCTTTTCTAAGTGCTTACGTTATTTTGTTTTAAAAACCTGGCATTGCATCCTTATCCCTGTGGTCAGAGCGGTCCCAGAGATGTACTTATTTTAATTATATTTGGAAAAACGCTTGCTGGGCACAACAGACATGTCTCTCCTTCTGACGCTAAAACGTGCAGTGTTTTCTCTCAGCCTGTGAGCCCTCACCCTTCTGGCAGTGCCAGGAGCCCACTGAGCCCAGGCATGGGGGCACATCCCATCAGGATTGTTTGGGAATTCAGTCCCAAGCCTCAGTGGGAAACAACGGGAATAATCCTGGCGTTCCTGTGAGGAGGGATTGGTGTGTGTGTTGTTACCTCCTCCACTCACTGCTGCTCTTAGTGCAGGACCAGGGTTAAGCCAGGCTTGGCAAGGCTGGCAGCTGAAGGAGGTTCCTGGGGGCTCAGGAGAACACAGAGACAGCTGCCTCTGGAATGGGGAAATTGCCATTTCCCAGGTTATTATTCACTCTTCACCTAGTTAAACCACCAGGAATTTACTAAAGGCTTCAGGATTTAAGCTCATCATTTCTTTTAATAGTTTATTACATTTTAAAACCATCCCACCGGCTGGTTTGTGGCGCTGCATTAATGCCTCCCATGCCAATTGCTTCACCTCCTTCCCAAGGCAACTGGAGAGATCCCGGAGTGAGGAGCCTACTCCAGAGGCTTCTCTCGGTAGTGGAGAAAGAGGTGATGAGCCCAGCTATGTCCCCAGCCCTGCAGAGATGCAGAGAACCACAGGGATACACGGCACCACAGGGATACACGGCACTGCAGGGATGCACGGCACTGCAGGGATGTACGGCACCACAGGGATACACGGCACCACAGGGATGTACGGCACCATAGGGATGTACGGCACCATAGGGATACATGGCACCACAGGGATACAGGGCACTGCAGGGATGCATGGCACTGCAGGGATGTATGGCACTGCAGGGATGTACGGCACCACAGGGATACACGGCACCACAGGGATGTACGGCACCATAGGGATACATGGCACCACAGGGATACAGGGCACTGCAGGGATGCATGGCACTGCAGGGATGCATGGCACTGCAGGGATGTACGGCACCACAGGGATACACGGCACCACAGGGATGTACGGCACCATAGGGATACATGGCACCACAGGGATACAGGGCACTGCAGGGATGCATGGCACTGCAGGGATGCATGGCACTGCAGGGATGTACGGCACCACAGGGATACACGGCACCACAGGGATGTACGGCACCATAGGGATACATGGCACCACAGGGATACAGGGCACTGCAGGGATGCATGGCACTGCAGGGATGCATGGCACTGCAGGGATGTACGGCACCACAGGGATACACGGCACCACAGGGATGTACGGCACCATAGGGATACATGGCACCACAGGGATACAGGGCACTGCAGGGATGCATGGCACTGCAGGGATGTATGGCACTGCAGAGATGCACGGCACCGCAGGGATACACGGCACTGCAGGGATGCACGGCACCACAGGGATACACGGCACTGCAGGGATGCATGGCACTGCAGGGATGCATGGCACTGCAGGGATGTACGGCACCACAGGGATACACGGCACCACAGGGATGTACGGCACCATAGGGATACATGGCACCACAGGGATACAGGGCACTGCAGGGATGCATGGCACTGCAGGGATGTATGGCACTGCAGAGATGTACGGCACCACAGGGATGCAGGGCACTGCAGGGATACAGGACACCACAGGGATACAGGACACCACAGGGATGCAGGACACCACAGGGATACATGGCACTGCAGGGATGCACAGCACCACAGGGATGCACGGCACCGCAAGGATCCATGGCACTGCAGGGATTCATGGCACTGCCACTCACCCAAGCTGCTGCCGTGGCCCCTGTGGGCTGGCACACGGCCGTATCCCTCGGAATGTGTCTGCCTGTCTGTCTCAGCCGATCTCAGCAAGGACAGCCAGCCCCACTGTGGAAAATCCTAATGAAAGGGCTAAAGCTGGGAAGAGTAGGGAGCGATTAGTGGTGTGCATGCAGCTGAGCTTCTTGCAGATTACTTGTCTTTAGACCTAATCCTCCGTGCTGGAAAAAATCCCAAATCTCTTCATTTTTTTATGGAGTGATTATCATAGACTGCAGAATGATTGTGTAAAAATTAATCCTGGGGGATGAGATCAGGTTTGGAGCTGCAGTGTGGTGCTGGCCAGAAGCTGGTGAGCAAACCTTTCCCAGAGTGCGGGAATTAAGCTCCAGTGGCTCCCTTGTTCTCCCTGCTCTGAGGGGGCTTTATCCAGTGCTCCAGCTGGGTGCAGGAGCAGTGGATCACGGGGCAGCCGGGGATGCCCACAGGCACAGGTCCCAAAAGGCTTTCCAGGGCTTCCCTGAGGTGGGAGGGGGACTGTGGAGCGGGCAGGGGGCTGTGACAGGACAGATGGGGACATGCCAGCAGTGGGACCATGCCGGCACCCCCGGCTCCAGGCCGTCATCCATCCTCAGGGCTCGGGTTCAAGAAGGTGCTTAAGCCCAGCATTAGGAGCGCAGGCCATCCCCATCCCGCTGCCAAGTGTGATGGATCTGTAACTATTCTGAAGCCATCCATGAATATTGCATGTGGATCCACTTATTGGAGCCTCCCCTGCATGGCTGCCTGGGCCTGGTTTAATGTTGGGCTCTCAGGAAATGCAAGCCAGGGAGGAATAGTTGGGGATCAGCCCTTTCGGTGCCAGCAGCCGAGGGTGTGGGGGAGAGGCAGGGAGTGAGCACTGCCAGGGATGGGGCTCCGGCCTGATTTAAATCCTCTTCCTCCCCCGGGTGTTTGATCCCTGGAAGCGAACAGCACCTGGCTTTGGGGGAGCTGCCTGCTGGCAGAGCCCTGGCCAGGAGCACAGGGACAGGGACCCCCCGCTCGGCCCTGTCTGGAGCTGCGGGAGGGACTTGGAGTCTTGCTGCAAACCTCTGCAGTGTTTCTCATCCCCAAAAGCAGAGCCAGGGCAGCTGGGCCCTGCTGCTGTGGTGGCAGAGCACTGCTGGTATGCACAGGGGACGAGCAAGGTCAGAACTGCTCGTGGAAAAGCCACCCCGAGAGGGGGCTCTGCAGTGATTCACTCAGTCAGGAGTTGGAGATTAGGCCTGGGTTAATTTCATGCGTTAATCAACAGGAGAGGGAACATTTTATTTTTACTGGATGGCCGGCGTCCCTCCCATTTACACCGCACGGCTCCATTGATTTCATTAGGATCTGCCAGGCAGGAATGAGAGCGGAACTTGGCCCCCTTAATTAAGACGACTGTTGCTAAAGCCAGAATGATGGAAAATAATTAACCCTGTAAAAAAACCACACGATGCTGAGAAGGAGAAATACATAATTTAGGAATCAGGAGGCCATTATGCAATATTAATTGCAGACAGCATGTCTGAACAGCACGACACACCGCGAGTTGTGCCGCTCCTCACAGCGCTGCTGCAGAGCCCAATCTGGCTCTTGATGTTCAACCAAGAGCCTCAGAGTTGCATCTCTGGAATAAATGTCCTCCACGGTGGGGTCTGGGTGCTTTTGGGGGCCCGGGGTGTGCTCAGGAGAGTCAGTGGCACAGGGAGCTGCTGTCCCCACTCCCAGAGTTCCACAAATACACTGCTTCTGCTGGTGGAGGCTCAACCAATTTCATTAATTAAAGTTCTAATTGTGCTAAGGGAGCTTTGACCTCCTAGGAAGACCCTTGCCCTTCTTTGCCAAGAAAATTGGATTATTCCTCCTAGTGCTGATTGTGAGAGCCTTCTCTGCTGCTAAAATATTCTCTCTACTTCCTAATCAAATGACTTAAAAAGGCCAAGCACGGAACTTTCAACAGCAATAACAAACACACCCACTCATTGAAACAGACACAAGGAACAGCCACTCCACAGGCAGTTTCTGGGGAAGGCTGTAAATGGATGCAAAGGGAAGGTGCACTTGTCCCTGGCAATGCTTTAGGGGTTGGATACTGGGCTGGGAAGCTCCTTTTTGACACAAAAGCGTTGTGAACCAGAGCAGTGCCCTGGAGATTGGGATGTCGGTCACCCCAGGGCACGGACAGGGCAGGAACAGCTGGATCATTTCAGGATGAGGACATTGCCACAGCTGTCCTTGTTTCACCACAGTGAAAGTTTTGTACCCCATTGGTCCCAATATTTTGCACTCAGAGGCAACTCCATAATCGTGGCAGGGAAAGATGGTGGTGAAAAATCAATAATGACAATTCATTAATGGCAAAGCTGATAAGAACCATCTTGTTTAAGTGTTAGTAGGAGAAAATGGTTTTCCAGGGATCTTGGCTCCAAGTTGCCTCCTGCTCGCAGGGGAATGGTGAAGGCTGTGGATAGTGCAGGGGTGTGCATAAACCAGGAAGAAAATCCTCTGTTGGGCTCCAGACCTCACCCCTGTTTTGCTAACAAACCAGAGGACATCTTATTTTTATTTATCTCTTATATTCTTATTTTAATTCAACCTTAGGGTTCTCCTTCCAGCTCATCCTTCTTGGTCCCCACTGCAGAACAGGCCCAAAGCTGTCTGGACCCAGCAGCAGGAGGAACTGTGTGATACAGCCAGTGAAAAGGTGTCAGCAATTAGTCATGCCAATGAACTAACACGGTAATGAGATTGCTTCCAAGAAAACATAACTTAGAAATCTCCTCTCCAGGTCCTCTGCTGCTGCTGCTCCCATCACATGCCCAGATGTGTCAGGTCCACTGGGGTGGTGCAGAGTGAGGGCAGGAGGAGGCCCAGCTTCCTCAGGGATGAGCACCTGGACAGTGGAACAGCAGAGCTCAGTGCTCCATCAGCAGCACATGCGGCCTCTGTCCTTCAGCCTCCTCTCCTAACACACTAAATCAAGGAATTATTTCCTAACTGACTGTAATTTTATTTTGTAGCCCTTGCTAATGAGCTCTTTGTGTAATGTATCATAAATTACTTACAGCAAGATTTTTCTTTTACTTAGAATGGGTAAAAAATCGGCGTTGGCTCCAGCCTGCGCCCGCCGTGCCCACACTGTACTGGATTTTTCCAGCCGAAGCTCAGCTACGCTCAAGCCCTAATTTTGCAGATAAACAGCTTCTATTTCATTAAATGAGCTCTGCACAGAATGTTTGTCTTAGTTATTTCCAGAAAATTAATTCATAGGGCTTAATCTGTTTAGCATCTGATTAATGGGATTTTTAATCACCCATAATAATGATAATAAAGGGCTTAAAGTAATAACCGAGGCAAAGGTGTGTATTTGTCTTTGCTCTGCCCGTTTTCCTGACAGCCATCAGTGCTGCACAATAACTCCAGATATTTGGCATCCTTCCTTTCAGATCTATTGATCAGGTGGGAAAACCAGGCCTAGTTTGAATCCGTCTCATTTAACAATGTTTGTAAAAGCACCTGTTATCAGAGAGGGAGTTTGGGAAGCAGCACTGGCGGCTCCTGCAGCCAAGACGCATCCAAACCGCTCCCCTCTGGGACACAAATGCCATTAAGCCCTGTCTCTGATAATTAAACACCTGCTGCATGACACCTAAAATCAGACTTGTTACCAGACGTGGCAAGGGGCGCAACAGGGATGTGTCGGAGTGTGGCTTTAGTGGGACAGTGACCACGCTGTGGCGGAGATGTTTGGGTCTGCAATGTTTCATGGTAGGTGCCTGAATTCCATCTCTTATCTGAGTGCCTGAGATCCCGCTGCCATGTCGGGGTCCCACCTGGCCATGGACAGAGCAGCTGAGACCAAACACAGCTCACTGCACATGTGGGCAGGGCCCATCCTCCTCCTGTTGGGATTTATTCCCAGCTCCTTTCTGTGCTGCTGCAGTGACGGGCTCACAGGCTGCTGGCCTGGCTGGGACAGCCTTTGCCTTTTTGAGGGGAGAAACTCCTCTTCTGCCTCGCAGAGACCTGGAGCCGAGTGTTTTTGGCTCTGGCAGGTGAGCAGGAGGTCAGGGCACAGGCTGCAGCACTTCCCAGGGAGGGATCAATACCCAGCCAGCCGTGCTCCCGCTCTGAATGGGGGGGAACGCGGACAGGCATGTTCTGGGGGAGGCAAAAGGCATCCTCTGCCTCTCCCCGGGCTCCTTCCCTCTCCCCGGCTGAAATTGGAAAGAAATGGATCGATCTTTGACTCTTTTCGGGGTGAGGGGAAATTGCAGAATGAAGATGACTTGAAAGAATGAGATGGATGGGACTAACTGGAGCTCATCCTCCACAGGGGAGGAAAATGCAGCACAAATGATGATGTTAGCGATCCATCCGTCAGTCAGGGCTCTATTCCAGGGTCCATCATGGAAGGACTGGAGCAGGGCACCAGTGTGGGCTCTGCTGCTGCAGGAACCTGTGCACCCTTAATAACCCATTGCTCCCAGTGGCACAGCAGCTCCCCGCAGGTGCTGTGCCCTGCTGGGGGTCCCAGGGGTCCTGGGAAGGAGCAGACATCCACGCCAGGCTGTGGAGAGAGGCTTGGAGCAGCCTGGGCTAGGGGAAGGTGTCCCTGCCCATGGCAGAGGGTGGCACTGGATGGGCTTTAAGACCCCTTCCAAATCAAACCATTCTGGGACTCCGTGGTTTCCCACACCTGGAAATCCTCCTCCACATCAGAGGCAAAGCCCCGGGGCATCACCGGGCCCAGGGGTGAGGCAAAACCTCCCTTTCTTTTCCCTGCTTTTTTCCATGAGAATTCCCTTTTGCCCTCCAGAGACAGGTGTGCGTGTTCCTAGCAGGAGCACTCCCGGCTGGGTGTCCCATCACCATGTTCGCTCTCCAGACTCGGAGCTCTGTGAGGGGGGCGCTGGGGCCCGGGACTCCCTGTGGGAGCAAACACCCATTCCTAGGGGCAGGCCAGGTCCCCGCGGCTCCTGTCACTGCTCCTGCGGCTCCTGCGGAAGGGAGGGATGAGCTCTCCTGGCAGAGCAGTTATAAATTCCCAGCGTAGCAGGTTCCAGGCTGATTGCCTTTCCTGACGGAGTCTCTCTGTAAATGAGGCTTTTCACAGATGACAGATAGAGCTGCTCCTGCGGAGCATAAATCCTGGGAGCCCAAAGTGCCGCCACAGACTGTTTAACAGCCCTGCTCCCCCCAGCCCCGAGCTCAGCTCCCGGGGATGACACAACGCTCCGGTGGCAATTCCTCATCAATTAGCCCCGTCGGCACCGCTGGGGCCCCGCCGCCGCTCCGCTGAGCCGGCACTGACCCCGCTCCGGAACGAACCTCCTCTGCGGATGGGTTCCCTCCATCGCTGCGGGCTCGAAGGCCGCTGGCACTTGTCTGCCAGCTTCTCCGGGACATCTTCCTCCCCCTCTGCCTCCCTCTCCTTGAAGGCTCTCCCATGTGCCATTTATCCCTGTTCCTGACCTCTGGAGCAGATGGCACTGCGGGGTCATGGAGCTCCCGGGGATGTCGGGGCTGAGCAATGGGTCTGTGCTGCGGATCCCAACCAGGACACCCAGGGCAGGAGCACAGGAATGCTCCCGTGCAGGAACTGACACAGGAATGCTCCAGTGCAGGAACTGGCACAGGGATGCTCAGCACAGGATTGCTCCAGTGCAGGAACTGGCACAGGGATGCCCCGGTGCAGGAATGCTCCGTGCTGAGCCCTTTGCCAGACCCGCAGCAGAGGGCACCAGCAGCGCCAGGGAAGGACACAGGGCTCCCTCCACGGTGGTGTAAAGGTGTGTCACTTCCCGAGATGGACAGAGCCGTGCTGATTTACACCCTGTGCCACCCAGGCTGGATCAGGAGACAGCTCCCTCCAGCCTCTGCCCCTAACCACAAACCCCAGCCCAGCTGGAGCCCCTCGCACGCCGATGCCGATCCAGTACGACGCTGCTGAGGCAACCTGTGGAGGAATCAATTTTGCCAGCCACCCAGGGTACTTCTTCCTGAAGAAACTCAAAGTTTACAAAGGAAGACAAACATTTAGGCGATCCTGTCCCTTTTCCAAGGCAGCTGGTTCCCGTTGGCGAGCCGTCGGCATTCCGGCCGAGGTGGGAGCCGCAGCCCAGTGCTCATTACTCTGCTCCCAGATGAACAGTAAGTCTCTGGAACAGTACTTACAGCCTGTAATAATATTACTGCTCGCTCTGCTACATGGTCCCTCAGTCATTTTTTCAATTAAAAAAGGCCCAATGCTCTATTAACCTTTTGCCTGCTCCTCCATCCTTCATCTGCTGGCGGCTGGGATCGCAGCCGTGTGTTAAAGAAGGCATAGATTACTGTAAAGCAGCGCCGAGCCCTCTGTCATGGCCACGATGAAGTGTCATCTGTTCATTTAAAAATATGAGCCAGTTTATCAAATTCCCCACCTCTGAACCGCTGCTGGAATCTCTTTGTTACCCGTGCAGGAGGCAGGCGGAGCGAAGCCAGCCGGGATGCCGGGGCTGTGGAGCTGGGAGCCGAGGCTGGCAGGGCTCCTGACATCTCTTCTGCCATGGACAGATGTGTTCTGCCCCCAAATCCTTCAGCAGCAAGTGCTGGCAGCCCGAGTAAGTATTATAAATAAATGCTTCTATTTCCATGGCCCCGGCGCAGGGATGGCAGGGAGCAGCTGCTGTTGCCGGCTCCCAGCTCTCCAGGCTGTCCCGTGGCTCTGGCCGTGTGTCCCACCCCATCTCGCACCTCTGCGCCTGCCGAACTTCATTCCACTCGGGTTCCGTGAGCTTTTCCTGGCAGGGCTCACATACAGACCCAAGGAAGGTGCTGCTGCCCAGGGGTGCACCCGATGTCCCACCGCCGCCAAACACACTGGCTTTCATTTTATTCTGATTTATTTCTGATTTGCTGCCTCTATTCCTCTCTCAAGGCACCAGCTACTGGCTGTAGCTACAGGGACTTGTTAGACAAGAGCCCGGATGCTCCAGTTTGATTTCCAGGATCCACAAATAACAGTGTACAACACATTATTTGCTAGAAATTACCTGAAGCTCAGCCCTTCAGAGCTCACTGTGCTGTGCAGAAAAGAGACCCTGTTCCAATCAATATCCTTTCCACGGTCTCTGCCTGTCCACTGGCCATTATTTCACCGGGTTTCTTTTGCCTACAGTCCCAGCTGCATCAATATAAGAGCTCCATGTGGTTTGGAGGTGGGCTTTGAGCTCTAACCCTCTCCCTGGCAAGGTTACAGGTCCTGGAAAAAGATGATATCCATAAAAACTGCTTCAGAAAGGTCCAGCAAAAATGCCCATCTCTGTCCCAGCAGTGGAGAGAGCAAAAGAGCAGAGAATTTGCAGCATCACCTCCAGTCTGGGCAGTGTCCGCATACAGCCCCTTCCCAAGGCTGTGTGAAGTGGCTCGGCTTAGCTGGGAGCCCAAGCAGCCAGGGAACACGGGGACATAGCTCCGTATGAATATTGCTATCGAGCTTTATCCTTCAGCACCACACTGGACCCACAGATTGCTCGTTTACCAAAGGCCTTGGAATCTCATTCATTAATCCTACTTGTGCCCAAGAGTTTGTGCCAGTGTCAGTGGGGAAGGGCTTCCACAGTTCTCCCCTGGCTCCAGTCTGGGGACTCTCTCCTTATGGAGCAGCCTCAGGTTAAAGACGCTTTGTTATTCCGTCATTTTTCCCACAGAAGTTCCCATATCCTGTAATAAGGGCATTTTCCCCTCTTTCCTTGATGAGCTAAACACATCAGGCTCTTTCAGCTGGTTGCTGTGCAGTGTCTTTTTGGCTTCAGGTAATTTTTATGGCTATTTTCTGTTCTCCTCCCAGTTTCCAGCATCCTTTCGAGCCCTGAGTACCACAACAGGCTGGAGCACCACAATATCTGGCTACAAGTGCCCCATGCTGAGGCAGGAGCAGCTCCCCTCCGCCTCACCCGCATTTACCCAGGGCTTCCATTAGCCCATTTTCCCACAGCAGCTTTTTGGGTATCCTGTTCCATTATTTATTTGAGGATAAACGCCTAAAAGCTGGATGCTATTCAGAGCTGTTGCTCCCAGAGCGGTCTCCTCTGCGGTGCCCTCCCAGGACACTGCACGTGACCCTGGACCTCCAGCTGCAGGTTTTACTGGTGCCTCCCAGCTCCTCCAGTCTCCCCCTGCTCCTCCTCTTGCTGGTCCTGCTGGTCCTCGCACCCCTGGAAGTGTTTGGGATGGGGCTTGGAGCAACCTGTTCTAGTGGAAGGTGTCCCTGCCCATGGCAGGGGTGGGCCTGGATTGTCTTTAAGGTCCCTCCCAACCCAAACCAGCCCCCTCCCAGCCCTGGGATGCTTGGCTCCTATCCTGGGTTCTGCCCCATCTTCCTTGTAATCTCCCTCCCCCCGAGAGCTTATGTGGATAAGCAGGTCCCTTTGTATTATCCATAAACCTCGCTGATCCCCACATGACAGCTGTAATGGGATTGTGCCCACCTTTTCCAGGCTGGATGTACCTCCTGTCCTTGGGACAGGCTGGCAGAACTGCTCCCTGAGCCCATGGGCTCTCCCTCTCCCCGGCCGTGCTGATCTCCCTCCTTCCCCTTCTTGCCCCCCAGATTTATTATTCTACAGTGATTGTGTTGAATTGCATTTGAAATCAATTAGCACAGGTACTCAGAGATGAATGTTCATGCTCTGAAAAAAGGTGATGAAAACATACCATTTAAATAGAAATCAATTTCCCTTTCATGTATTTCTTCCTAGCTGCTGCCCGAAATTAATAGTTTTTAGATATTTGTGCTCGGAGAGGAGAGGCTCCCCTCGTAAAGCACTTCCCTCTCCTCCTCCTCCTCCTCCTCCTCCTCCTCCTCCTCCCGGCTCCCGTGCTCTCCCACGCCGCGTCCCTCTCCGGCTGTGTTTGCCCGGCAGGAACAGCTCGGCGAGGAGCGGCCGGAGCTGCCTCCTCCCTCCTCGTCTTCTCGGGCCATCATTAGGCACTCCTCCACGGGAAGCTCTTTAACGGGGGCTCTGACAAGCAGCGGGGCCGCAGCACAGGGACCCAGGCAGTGCCGGATCCCCATCTCAAGCCCCGCGTGCCAACTGCCCTCGCAGGGACAACAAGCGGGGATTAAAGGATCGTCCCTCCGGAGCCCGGGCAGCGCCGTCCTCCTCCGGCATTCCCGAGCACGGGGGAGCCCCCAGACCTGCAGCAGCCCCAG
>VZTI01000216.1:26870-48533 GCA_013397865.1 Struthidea cinerea
CCCGGAGGGGGGGGGGGGGGGGGGGGGGGGTTGTCCCACCTTGGGTCAGCTCTGGTGCCACTCGGGCTTCAAGTTTGGGACAAAAGCCAGGAAAAGTCCCCGGAAACAAAAGGACCTCTTTGTTCAGGGCAGCTCTGAGCGCGGAGCCTGAGGACACGGCTGAGCTGGGGGGCTCCTGCCGGTGCAGCCTGGGCTTGGTGGCCCCGCACATCCTTGCCCTTCCAGTTACTCCGGTAAGATGCCCCTGGAACTCTGTCCCGCTAAAATGCTGTGACTTCCCCAAAGCCCAAATAATGCATGAGCCAAGTAAAAAGAATTTAAAAAGGCAATTTTTTGCTAAACTTTCCTGGACAATCGTGACCAAAGAATCCTTGTCTCATGCTCCATGGATCCCCTGAAGAAGGAATTTCCCTGGGCTAAAGCAGCTCTCAGCAGTCAGGGGCCGACCTTTGATAGGGTGCCCTAAAATTGACCTGTCCCCTCATCCCTGGCTCTTAATGCCAAGGGTCTTCCCAACCTGCTTGTCCACAGGGACCAGCACTTTAATGCCATAATAATTTCATTTATTATCTTCTTTAGGCTACAAAATCTAATCCCCAAATTTAGGCAAGCATCTGTCCTCCTCATTTCCCGCAAGGCACCAAATTATCGCTCAGCCCCTCCGCTACGCCCTGATCCCTTCGATCTGGTTTTCTATCAGTGTTATTATTAATCTCCTCCAATCATTTTTCCTCACCATCTGTTTTCCAGCGGGACTCCCGTGCTTAGGGGAAGACCCTGAACCCTGCGACTCCTGGCTCTAATCCCGGCCTTGCCAGTGAGGTCGCGGCGATCCCGAACGAGCCGCTCCCTTGACCTCCATGTCTCCCAGATGGAGCCAGCGTGGAAGTAGGACAGCAGGGAAACTGAGGTGCTGCGCTGCTGCTGGGCTCTCACGGGGAAATTAAGTGCGAGGGTGAATTAGGTTAATTTTTTTAGGAAGTGGGGGGAGTTTTCCTAATGATGAAGGTGGTGAAGTGTCCTGGACGGGCTGTGGGACCCCAGGCTGGAGGTCTGGGCCTGCCATGGGAGTGAGGCTGACCCAGGTGCTCAGGAGCAAGCCCTGTGCTGGGATTATTCTCTGTGGGATGATGCATCTCCAGCTTGGAGCTCTTCCCTGCTCCTTCCATTCTCACCATGGATGAGCTGGAGAACGGATGTTTCCCATCCACTCGGGATCCCCCGGACCCACAGGTCATGCTCCCCACCACCCTCAGGGCAGCAGCAGCAGCAGCAGCAGCAGCAGCAGGAGCCAGTCACTGTCTCGGGACAGAGGCACATTCCCTGATCCCTGAACTGGGCTGTGCCCATGTGCTTGGGCAGGGATGCCCCAGGGTCCCCCTCCCCTGTGTCAGGACCCCCATGCAGGCTCGGGGAGCAGCTCAGGAGCGCTAAAGACACAGGGACACCTTGCAGTCGATGCCCTCATTTGCATGTTCCATTTTTAGACATTTTTTAACTATGCCTATGATTTCTCTAAGAGAAACCAGGTTTTCAGCTCAGCCCCTGCTTGCACAGGCCAGGAATAAAAACTGTTCACATCCTCTGTGTTTCTGGTCTCCAGGTATTGATCGCCGTCTCCATTTTCCCCACTCTCGGCTTGATTCCTGCCACTGCCTATTTTTGGTTTATGCTTCCTGCCAGCAGATCCTTCTGGAGCTTTTCTCAGGCTCCTGCTTTGCCTCCCACCGGCACTGCAGCGTGTCCAGCCCTCCCCAGGCCCTCCTGGCTGGGTCCCACGCGGCCCCGGCCCTGCTCCTGCACTGTGCCCATGGAGGGGCTTTGGGAGGTTGGGCTCGGGTTTGTAATTACAGCACATGTTCATATTTTAATCCACAGATTTAATTCACCTCCTAACTAACCCCTCTGTGTTGCTAGGACTTGTATCTCCCTTTTATTTTTAGATCTATATATTTGCTAAAAGTATAGATTTTCACCTTTCTCTCAGACTGACAATCCCTCTGTGTGGCTAGGACTGCAAAGCTGAGTTATCAAACCTTTACATACCCAGGACACCACGCTGAAGGCTTATTTGGGGTTCTGTTTGCTGACAGGGTGTAAACAGTCTGCGGTACCCAAATCCCTGTCCTCCACCCCATCCATTTGTTTTGCTGTGCCTGTGATCTCTTTGATTCCCTAATTTCTCCCTCCCTGTGTTATTAGTTACCCACTCCAGCCGAGTGCAGGCTGGCAGGCTCAGAAATCAATTCAGCGCTGGAGTTTCAGTCTCAGAAGAGCTGTGTGGGGACGGCTGCCACCTTCCCGGGATGGCTGGTGACAGAAGATAAATCGCAGTGGATTTTTTGCCAACGTGCCATATTTCAAACTCATAATCAGTCCAGCATCACCCTCGGCTTCCTTCGGCATCTCCTTCCCACTACGGTTGATTTATGGCCCCGGGGTACCGACACCAATCGTACATTTCTAATCCTCTCTTGTATAATTTCTCTTTGCTGCATTTCCTTAATTACCCTCTTTCTGACCTTCCTTTTCGTTCCCTACCCCTACTTCCAGCTTGCTCCTGGGCTTCCTTGCCCTTGCTTGACTCCTTTTAATTTACGGTGTGAAGGCGGTTTATGAGCCCCCTCAGGCCTGGTGACGCCGGCGTTTTGGGGTGGCATGTTCCCGAGGCTGGAGCAGAGGTGGGAGCAGCCCCCTGCCAGGCTGGATTCGGGCACATTGCTTGGAAAAGCCCCACAGCAAAGGACATGGACAAGCTCTCGTTTGGCCTGTTGGAACCACTCCAACATCCCTTCCCTGTGCGTAAAGGACTCCTGGTCCCAGCACTGGCATTTGTCACCTCTGTTGTCAGTAATTCCAAACAATGAAAGCCATGGAGACATCCCGGCTGTCCCCTGTGCAGAGGATCTGGGACAAAGCACCCACCTGGTCCCAGCGCTGCAGGGACACAGATCCATGGCCAGGTGTGTACTCTGGGATCCCAGAACAAGGAGGGCATAGAAGAATTGTGGAATCTCTAAAGGCTGGAAAAACCCTTCAAGTTAATTGAGGCCAATGTGCCCCCAGCACTGCCAAGGCCACCGCTGACCCCTGTCCCCAAGTGCCACATCTGCACAGCTTTAAATGCCTCCAGGGATGGGGCCTCCACTCTGGGCAGTCCTGGCCGGGCTGGGGCCTGAGGGCAGAGGGAAAGCACAACATTTAACTTTAAGGAATCACTGGAACATCTTCTTCATAATTAATAAATGGGAGATGTTACTGCAGCTAATCAATAAAGTTGTTAGAGGGAATTGATCGCAGGGGGAACTCTTTTTGTGGGTACAATTTTTCACCTCTGTGGAACAAAGGGCTCCCCGGGGTGCTCTCACTGTGATCGGCGCTGGGAGCCTGACCCAAACAGCCGACGAGGGACAGACAATTAATTAATTAATTAATTAATGCCCTGTGAGAGAGCGACATTCCTGAGAGCCACCGGTGGGGCCAGAGCCTGGTGGCCGTGCATGTGTCACTCCTGGGGTGACCTGGGGCACACTCGGTCTGTGCACAGCCTGTGCCACCACCGAGCATGGCAGTGCCCCTGGAATGCTCATGCCAGGATGCTTTCCCAGCGGGAGCCCTGCTCCCTCTTGGCTGGGTCAGCTTTTCCATGACAAACCCCACTGCCCAGGCAGGAAACATCCCTCTAGCAGGGAGTTTATAGGGTGATAATTAGCACCAAATAATCCACTTGACATTAAGGGATTCGCCTTGGGACATGAGATTTCAAGAGCTTGTTTTGGGTTTTTTACTTGTTTGGGTTTTTTTAAGTGGTCTGTTTTCCACTTGGAAAAGCTGTTTGGGCCCTGACTTGTTTGCTCCCAAACAAGCCACTTTCAGCTCAGCATTCCAGGCTTCAGTCCGTGCTGGCCGAGGGCAGAAACTCCATGGCACGGACACAAACCAGCTCCTGTTCACACAGGCACCTCCATCCTCACGCACCAGCGCAGGGCTGAGCCTGGGAAGGGAAGGACAGCCCGGGAATGCTCACGGGGACAGCAGGGACACGAACACCAGCGAGCCCAGTGGGGCTGCGGCTGCCCCACAGCCGGGGGAGGTGAAATGAGGCCGTTCCTCTGCTTCCCCTTTCTGCCTGCCCTTTCCAGGGAACGGAGCACACCCGGGCCGCGCAGGCAGGCCTTGGCACAACGTCCCGCTGCCAGTGGGGCTCCCTCGTTCCCCGGCCCCCTCTGGGGTGCCCGGCGATGGCAAGATCCAATACACACAGATTTCCCCCGGCTGGGTTAATTTGCATATTGCGGATCCCAGAAGGCTTTGCGCTCCTCAGAGCCCATCCAGTGCCACCATGCCATGCCAGGGACACCTTCCGCAGCCCGGGCTGGAGCCTAGGCCAGCTGGCCTTCAACACTTCAGGGATCCCGCTGCCAGTGGGGCTCCCTCGTTCGCCTGCCCCCTCTGGGGTGCCCGGCGGTGCGAAGATCAAACCCACACAGATTTCCCCCGGTTGGGTTAATTTGCATATCAGCCCCTCAGAAGGCTTTGCGCTCCTCAGAGCCCATCCAGTGGGTAGGGACGCTTTCTGCAGCCCGCGCTGCTCCACGCTGGCCTCGAACACTTCCAGTGGGACGTGTCCTTCCATAGGCAATTGATCGAATGGAGCTGATTATTCTTGGCAACAACTGTTTGATCTGCCCCAGGTAGTTGATCCCAAACCACGGGGTGAACCAGACACAAACCAGGATGTCCCTGGAGCAGCAGCCAGGCTCCCCGGGCAGCCAGCGCAGCCAGTTATTGCTTGTAATTAACTCCAGCAAGCAAATCTCCTCTAAATCAATCACAGCTTGGCTAATAAATAAATCTTGGCTCAATCACTACCTGCAGAATGTGTGGAGAAGGGTGAGTGTCTCTGATTTGCCAGTTCCTTCTGCTGAACTGGGGGATCACAGATCGACGGCAGGAGGGACACCAGGATCCAAATGTGATGCATTATTTAAAACTTCAGGGATAATAAAATTCTGGAGGAGACTGGCCCATTAGCTCAGCGTCCCCATCGACATTTCTCCCATTGTATTAGGCGCTGTGTTAATGATTTTATATTCCCTGCTGACTCCCCACTCATTTTTCTTTGTCTTTTTGTCATTTTAATGGGGCAGTGGGACATGTTCCACAGTGACATCCCAGCGGCCGGAGCCTCCGTGGCCCCTCGGAGCAGAGCACCCACCCCTGGTTTGACTCAGCTCCTCTGGACCCCTCAGGTCCCACCTCAGCATCACAGGTGCCTTTGCTAATTCCAGGGCCATGTACCTTAATCTAACGACTGATTCCAGGAATCTGTCACTCCGTAATGGGCTGTGCCCCCCGGGATGCGCCAGGGAGGTTGTGCTGGGTCTGGTGCTGAGATGCAGAACAGGGAGGATCCTGTGGTGTCTCAGATGAGAGGGAAGCTGGCTAGAATTCCCTCATTACCTCATTAACTCACGAATTGTGGGGTATTTGTAAAACCCAGAAAATTTCCTGGAAATTGAGGAAAAGGAGGGAGCAGCCCAGCCAGGAGCAGCAAGGTCCCACGACTCCATGGGAGGCGGCACGTGGTACCCAAACCCATGGATCTGCTCCCATCTTCACTGCCACCGACATGTGGAGGCGTTTCCTCAGGGGAAAGGAGCTGTGTGAACACGGCACGTGGTGAGAAACCCCATGCAGCAATAGGAGAGAGCTCCTGGCTGGGCTGGGAATGCTGGAGGAATGCTGGCAGGGTCAACTCCTTTGCAGGGGGATGGCACTGCCGAGGTCTGAGCCCCCAAAGCACTCGGGATTTCAGCAGAGCAAGGTGCTAAAGCACGTCCTTCACGCGGAGGAGCAGGGGTGTTCCCGGGCAGGAATGTTCCCGGGCAGGGATGTTCCCGGGCAGGGGTGTGGGCAGTGCCACCTGGGTCTGCCTTTGGCTGCCATCCGCCGAATCACCCCGGCTGGGCAGCCCTGGGGCCACGTCCTGAGCGAGGGATGCTCCTGGAGGGACACATGCCTGCTTTTTCCCAGCCAGGCAATGCCATGGCTCGGGGGGCACAGGGTGGGAGAGCAGAGGAGCGGGCAGGAGCTGTTGGAAGGGACTGTGTCCCCTTCAAACAATGCAGCCTTGACTCATATATTTTTCATCCCAGTTGAGGGTACAGTGTCAGCCGATGACCTTTGTCACACCCCAGTGCTTTCTGGGATGTAAATTAGGGCCTTTTTTTCCCCCCATCTGGACAGATAAGACGGACTCTGACTCGCCCGTCTCGGAAGCCGATATTTATTGTGAGCCCACCGCTCCTCTCAGCAGGTGGACAAAGATAATACTGTCATTATGTGCTCAGAAAATGCTTTGTAAAATTTGGTAAAGTCCGCGAGATAACATCTGCCTCGAGGACCGCTCCGCTGTAAACAGGGCTTGGAAAAATAGCACCCACTGCTTCTCCCCGGGAATATCGATTTTTGGTGTTGGAAAGGGTCAAATTCAAATCGGCGGCACAAAGAGCGGCTGCAGCTCCTGCTTTTCACAAAGAACAAAGTGCTGCGGCGGCAGGAGCAGCGCAGGGCCGGGGCCGGGGCCAGGGGCCGGCGCCTTTCCCACGGGAGCGGGCAGCTGCTGCCCGCGGGGACCGTCCTGCCCGAGCGTCCTGCCGGGAGCCGCGGGCAGCCCGGGCTCGGCCCCCGCGGAACGCCGGAGCCACACCTGAGCCTCCAGCCGGACAGAGAGCTCCATGCAGGCGCCGCATCCCGCTCCTGAGCTGGGATGGGCGGGACGGGATGTGGAGGAGGAGGGAGATCTGCCCTGGCTGCTCCTGCGTCTCACCTGCCAGCTGGTGACAGTGACATTTCGCTGCCCCGGAGCGAAGGGCTTTCCCTGTCTTTCCAGGTCAGACGAGCGAGGAGTGTCGGCATCAGAGATTCTGGCTCAAAAGCCGGGAGAGAAGCACTGGAGGACACCTCAGAGCGCTGTGGTGTGTCCCAGGTGTGTCCCACCCTCTGGCTCCTGGACTGGGCACCTGTGCTGTGCCCCAGCATCCCCCCAGCAGGGAGGAGTCACCCCAGCCACCACCCCAGGCACGCTTTGGGCACCCAGGTGCATCCCAGCAGAGGGACTCTGCATTCCCGTTCCCCACCCTGGTGCAAATCCCAGATCCCTAATCTCTGCTTGCTGGGTGTAAACCAAGCTCCTGCATTGCAGCTCCACCCCACATCAAAGGGTCCTGGAGCACTGACAGCATCGTGTCAGCTGTGGAAATTCACCATCCAAGTTCTTGTCCCACAGGAATGCCTTGGACACGGTTCCTGGTTTAACGGGAAGCAAAAGCCTCGGCAGCAGAAAAGAAAATGCAGGAGTGGCACAGGCGACGGCTGCTGTTTAAAGGAAAGGATTTTACCCAAAGAGCACGTGGCAGCTCCAAATCCCCTTCATCCACATGACATTATTTATTCATATTCCCATTGTACAGACTGGGGACTTGGACGAGACACAATCGATCGCTCCCGCTCGGAGAGCACAAAAAAGGGAACCTGTGATGTGGGGCCGGGCAGGGAAGGAAGGGAAAAACGGCAGCGGGATCTTGCAAAGCAGGCCCTGAAAGCAGGATGTGGGCATCCAGGGAGGAACATCCCGCTGGGCAGGGCAGGGCATCCCCCATGGCATCGCGGGGATGTGGGACAGCAGGGCAAGTACCATGGGAGTGGCATCATGGCAGCCTCCCAGGAGCCCTCGGAGGCCGGGATATGCCACTGCCCTGGAGTGTCCCACCAGCCCCTCCACCCCCTCAGCTCCAGAGGGCACAAGCAAAGGAGAAAAGGAGGTTCAGGAGGGACCTTCTGGCTCTGCACACTCCCTGACAGGAGCATGGAGCCAGGCGGGCTTCGGGCTGTGCTCCCAGGGAACAGGGACAGGATGAGAGCTGGAGCAGCACGTGCTGCTTCCCAAGGCAAGGACACGTCCTTGGATCGTTTGGGGCTCCCCTCCCGGTGGGAAGCAGGCTGGGCCCCAGGCTCCCGCCCTGCCCGGAGGATGGGGAGATGATGCTCTCTGTGGTTACACACGGGAGGGAGCTGGCATCTTGTAGGGGAAAAATAAATGTGTTTCCCACTCAATTAAATGTAACTGAAGGCTTTGGAAAAGCCAGTGGGCTCCATTTATGGCTTTGGGATGGCAGGAGGGCAAGGCTGTGATAACCAAATCGTGCTGGGAGCCCGTTTCGGGGAGAGCTGTTTGTTCAGCACATCGACTGCTTTTGTTGTGAGAGCAATTAACACACAGCACTCAAACCCCGCATTTTCCAGAGCTAACTGTTTTCCAGGGATGCAGGTGAGTGGCTGCAGCAGAGGCATGAGGAAGGCAGGGTGACAGTGAGGACACGCTGGGGTGTGCTCCATCCCGAGGGGCTTTTGCACCTTTGGGACACCTGTGCACAGGAATGTGTGACAGGGACGACTTCCCTCTCCCTGTGGATGCACATCCAGGAAGCTGCTGCAGGGATATCTGCACCGCTGATCCCAAGAGCTGTCCTCCACAGCTCCATCCTCCCTCCCTGTGCCATGGGAAGGGCGGCCCTGGTTGTGCCGCAGCAGGTGTTGGATGCTCTGAGGCCCAGCCTGTGCCTGGCTACATCCCTCACTCCCTGCCCACATCCCCGGATGGATGTGGGAACAGCAGCACCCGGAGAAGGTCCATCTTTCACCTCCAAATCCCCAGCACTGCTGCCACAGAGCCTGGAGAGGGGGTTTAAGCTGTTTCAAAATCCATCTCCCAGCTCATTATTATGCTGGGCAATTTTTCATTCATCGGGAATCTACGGCAGCATTTTAATGCGAGAAGCTCCCTGCTCTGTTTCTCTTCCCCTGAAGAAAAATAGCTTAATTTCTGCAGTTTGATAGATTTTCCTGAGCCTTCAAAAGGTAGAGAAAGACTCTTGAAAATCGGTCGTTGAACTATCCACAGGCATTTTATAATGGCCGTAAATAGGCCTGGACTGAATAGCTCTCCAGGCATCAGCTTGAATGGTGTCCTTGACACTGTTATTATTATCCCCACGGAGAAAAAAAGGGAAAAAAGAAAGGGAAAGAAAGTCTGGGAGCCTCTCCACACTGCGGTTGGTGTGTCTCTAGGCTGGAAGAGCTAAATCCCCCCCCAGTGGATCTACACCCCCAGAGATGCGCCGGTTTTCACTTCCCAGAATTGTCATCAATTTCATGGAATTTCCTGCATTAAAAAAATCGATGAACTTGAGAAGTTTTGCAAACTCCGGAGCAAATAAAGTACAAGAAGTTCAGGGGAATTTATTTTCTGCCTTTTTGCCCCTTTGCCCACCTAAATCCATGGTCGCTTTCCATCAGGGAATCACTTTTGTAAGTTCTAAGCTGTCGTGTCCCACTGCTCTTTGCTCCTCTGACCCCCAGTTTTGGGGGGTTATTTTTCAGAGTAACCATTTACAGCACCCCAGCACATCACCACGGAGCAGCTCAAGAGTTTTCCAGCTCCAAACCCCATTTGGACCCTTCACCACTGCATATTCCAACACCTCCACTAAACCTGTCCTTTCCACCTTAGATCCTGTGGGATTATGTCACTGCAGAAAAACTCGAAGTTAATCAGCAAGAACAATTTTCTCAGCTTAAATAAGGTGCTTTCATTTCTTGAAAGCCACTCTGATTTTTCCAGCCCCCTCACAAGGCAAAAATAGCATGTCCTAGAAATGTCACCGGCGTATGGATTTCTCCCCATGGAAAACGAGCACGGTCATCAGCCATGTCTCTCCTGGAGCAGCCTCAGAGCCCTCCCCATGTTCTGCCAGGGTGTGGGCTGTGCTGGAAGTCACAGAATTCCAGGATGGATTGGGCTGGAAAGGAGCTTAAAGCCCATCCAGTGCCGTGGGCAGGAACACCTTCCACTATCCCAGGTTGCTCCAAGCTGGCCTTGGACACTTCCAGGGATCCAGGGGCAGCCACAGCTTCTCTGGGCAGCCTGTGCCAGGGCCTCCCCACCCTCACAGTAAGGAATTTCTTCCCAATATCCAATTTAAACCCTCTCCAGGAAGGGTCACAGCAGAGCGGAGCACAGGGGGAGAATCCCCCTTCCTCATGCTGCTCCCACTGCTGGTGACAAGCCCAGGACACTCCTGACCTCTGGGAGCTTCTCCCCGTGGTCACAGCAGCTGCCCTCTGCCAGGTCCCACGTGTGATCCCCAATTCCTGCAAAGCTGGATATTCCTCCTGCTAGGAACTCTGAGCTCCCCTACAACCCGCACCCTAAATTTAACCGTGAGGCAGATCCAGCGTGGCTCAGTAACCGAGCCCGAGGACTGCTCCTTATTCCCTCCCCTTCCTGTGGGGGCTAAACCAGAATAAATCTGCATTTTACCCCTTGGCCCGTGTTCAAACACGAGAAACAGCTCAGCCTGGGGCTGAACCCGGTCCCCGCTGCAGGAAGAGGGGAGAGCACGGAGCACGGCACTGCCGGCCCTGCCAGCCACTGCTTCATCCCTCACTGCATGCTCTGGGATCCGCTCGGCCCCTCTGCATGCTCTGGGATGCACTTGGGCCCGCAGCACGTCCCCAGCATTTTGCTGAGGGGTGGTTCCCCCTCCCGACAAACGCAGGCGCTTGGCAGCGCAGCCGCCCTTCCCGGCACCGCCGGCGCTAATTGCTCGGGCTCGTTAGCGAGCGACAGCCGCCCTCCCTCGGCCCCGCTCCCCGGGGGCTCCTCTGCTGCCTTTCCTGGAAGTGTTTCCTCCCCGGGCCCCTGCAGTTCCGCACCAATCCATAATTGATGCCAGGGTGGGATTTCTCGCCGCGCTGGTGGGACCGGCGCTGGGTTGGGGGCGGAACGCTGCACCACATCCTGCGTGATCCCACCCGCGAGCTTCCCGCCGTGCTGGTTTTCGGGACGTGGGTGACACGGATGGGGTTCGTTCGGATGGAAACCTGCCCTCTGTGAGCTCGTTTTCGGGGATGAGCTTCATCCCGAGGTGTGCGAGTGCCGTCCTAGCGCCGGAGCCTCCCTCCCCTTCCCAAATCCATCGGTACACGCGGCGGGCAGCCCCCGCTGTCCCAGGAAGGTGCCTTGGGACGGATTTTCAGCCCTGCCAACCCCCTGGCTTGCTGGGAAACCTAAAATCCCCGACCCAAACTCTATATTTAATGACCCCAGCCCATCCAGTGGTTACACAATTCCCAGCTCCGGGCTCGGTGCAGCAACGAGCACTCGGAGTTTTTAAGCCCTCGGTTAATTGTCTCCCTCCTCCCCGGCAGTGCAGGAGAACAGACAGAGCAGGCACGAAATGAATCCCACAAAACCACAGCTGACAGGTTTAAAAATCTATTTTCCTGCAAGGAGCTACGGGAAGGACGGGTGATTAATGAAGACTATGAAGAAAAGGTTTTATCCAGCAGATTAATTTCAACGGGTGTTTAAATCCTTAGCGGAGTTGGACAAGATGCTCCGAGGAGAAGCTGGGGGGGCTCCCTGGGGCTGGCTGGGCACTCGCCCTTCCCGGCTCCATCGCCTTGCCTGGCTCCATCCCCGTGCCCGACTCCCTGATCCTGCCCGGATCCATCGCCTTGCCCGGCTCCACCTCCCTGCCCGGCTCCGCTGCCCTTGCCAGCAGGGCACGGCATTCCAAACCAGCCGTGCTCTGTATCCCAAGGCTCCAGGACTCCAGGGTTCTATAACCTCCCCCCACAGCCAGTGCTCCAAGAGCAGGTGGATGGCTCTGGAAAACTGAAAACTACAGAAAATTGACACTGAAAGGAGCAATCACAGCGGCGGCGGCTGCAGCTCTTCCCATTTCCCCTGGCAAACCTTCCCCCGGGACTGTGTGTGCCTGACCCTAAACCTTCCCCATTTTCCAAGCCAATGCACTTGATGGGAACTCATCTCTGCACTCCCCATGGCTTCCCTGCGGATCCCCGGGGTGGGACACGGCCGCTTTCGGCTTGGCTGAATCCCTGAATCCATTTCACAGATTGGATTTGGGCTCCGCTTTCATTTGCTGCCATTCCTTCCAGCTCAACAGACACCCTCACCTATGGAATACATGCTGTTCTGTTACCCTCAGGAAGACAAGGATGTGTACATTGTGTTTCCTGTAAAACAAACCCATTTTGGGGAACAGCTCGGGAATTGATGCCTGAACTTGGCTTTTTAGGGGCGTTTGCTCCCCCTTTTCCATGTTGGATAAAAATCCCTCAGCCCGTGTTCCCACCCCGATGTCCCATTCAGGCTGCTGGGATTGTGGGAAGGCGCTGGTGCTGGGCTGGGGCTGGTGCGGGAGGCACTGGGGGGAAGTGGGAGCATCCATGGAGGAATGATAAAGCTGTTCGGATGGAAGGGCTGGGAGAGACAACGTTGCTGCTGCTCTGCCACAGGTGGATCCCACCTCAGGGAAGGGGTGGGGGATTTTCCACTCCCCCAAAGGAATCTCGCTCAGTCTCCCTGTGGAAAGCAGACCTGTGCTGGACAAAGACCCCAGGAGGGGCAAGGAAACCCCTCTGGTACCCCGGGATCACCCCACTCCCCATCCTGCTCCCTCCTGCCTCTGTCTCCTCCCAAGGGGCCACCAGCAGCACCTTCGCTGCGTTGGCTCCTGGAATAAAGTGGAGTTTAACCCATGTTCTGCCTGAATCCATTGTTTTATAAAAAGCCAAATTAAGCCTTGCAAGTTGTGCAGATTCCAGCATCACTTCCATGCTGGAAGCATTGGTTTCCTTTCACTGTGTTGCAAACTGTGAGTGGCTCTGCAGGAGTGAGTAAATGCCTGTTTAAGGTTATTTACATCAATAAATAAATATTTACCCCTTTTTAAGCAACTCAAGTCCTTTCCAAACAGGTTTCCAATTTACAAAAATCAATTAAAATCTGATATTAGAATGCACCAGCCCACGGTGATGTTCCCGGAGATGTCACTCAGCCTCCATTCCAAACCCCACATCAGCATTCCAAAAGCTCTGCTGCTGAAAGAGCAGAAAGTTTCACCTTTTAATTTTTCATGGCGGATTAATTTTTAATTTTCAGACATCAGAGAGAGGGGGAAGTTCCCCAGGAGCCTCTCCTGCTTCAAAGCGCGCTCCAGGCAACCGTTGGATCGAGTGTCAATTTATCACACCGGAGGCTCTGATCCAGATTTTTCCTGATTTTTTTTTTTTGTTCAGACAAAAGTATTAATGCTGGTGAAGTTTTCTAAAAGCTGGGAACAGCCTGGACAGAAGTAAAGCCTCTTCTCCTGCCTCCCCAGCTCCCTGGAAACCACGGTGAGCTCCCAGGTGGAGGAGCCGGAGAAGGGCCGTGGGCTGTTCCGTGTGGGACCCAACTCTGCAGCCGGATATTCCATTATCCTGACCTGAGGCTGCAGCACTGGAACCAAACAATTGCTCCGTGCATGGAAACACACTCAGGGCAAATCCAGTGGGATTAATGACCCCGAGCACACATGGAGAGCGGGAGGTGGATGGCTCCAGGTGTACCCTGGGCTTCCGTAGGCTGTAATTCCTGTTACAGGAGATGGCAGCGAGCACCGAGTTCCCCCTTTGTGTCTTCCCCACCCCTGATGCTGTGGGACAGCAGCAGCACATCCCAGACTGGGAATTCTCTGGGCTCTGCTCCATGACCTTTGGTGTTTGGCTGTACCAAGGCTCCTTTGCCCAGACCCACCTTGAGGTGTCAGGTGTTAAAAATGACTCTGCCTCCCTCCCTCTCCCGCGCCGCCGGAGCATCCCGGCCTTGTCACAACGCATCCTCCACTTAGAGCTTGGAAATATTTCCCTCCTGGCTCCCGAGTATTGATTTTCCAAGGCTCAGCTCTGCCCGGCAGCTAAAGGAGAGGAGAGGCTGCTCCAGGCACTGCCTCTGCCCCGTCCCTCCCTGGATCCCACCTGGCATCGCCCACCCAGCCTCCAGGGAATAGAGGCTGAACACATCCACACGCTCCGAAAGGGAGAAAGTCATACAGTTCCTGTGGGCTTTGTGTTTGGAGACTGACCAGGTCATTCCTGACCTGCTCCGAGAGCTGGGGATGTTCAGGGGCTTCCTCTGCGGGCAAATGGCTGCCATTCCCTAAAAACAGGGGATATCAGAGATTCCAGCCCACAGACAGTGCAATACAGTCAGTTGATTTACTGCAATTAATTCCTTTGGGGAATTCACCTCTGCTCTGGAGCTGGGCTGGGAGAGCTGGGGATGTTCACCTGGAGAAGGGAAGGATCCAGGGGAAGCTCAGAGCCCCTTGCAGGGCCTAAAGGGGCTCCAGGAGAGCTGGAGAGGGACTTGAGACAAGGCAGGGAACAAGATGATCCTCAATACCTTTCCAACCCAAACCATTCGAGGATTCCGCTCTCCTTCCAAAGGAAAAGGGAAAAATTCATTAAAGAGTGACAGGTTCCTGATGACTGGGCAAAGAATCAGCAGCAGGAAATCACTGACACCCATGAAAACCAGCACATTTCAGTCCAGTTTTATTCCACAAGCATATTTACACCAGGAATTTTAATCCGTAGAGGGCAGGGAGCGGATTTGTGGAGAAGCAGACACCGAAACCATCACATGGTGACTTCTTCACCCCCCTCTCATCCAGGTGTCCCATCGTGTCACTCGGGAGCTGCCATGGAAGCCACGGACACCTCTACACTTACAGGGACGAGGCCAAACACAGCGCCAAGGATATGCACGGAAAGCTCACATTGAACAGCGGGATCGGGAATAGCCACTGGGAAAGACTAACTTCCCAGCAGCTTGTGTTCAACATTCCTAATGGTCCGAGTTTCCTGCTTTTGAACTGAATTGTAACAGCACATAGATATGGAGCTTCTGGGCTGCAAATCCCACCTGGGCACTACACAAATAACCCAAGTCGGAATAAAATAAATTTATTTTCTCTCTAGGAGCCATGTGAAAAATGAATTCCTTCATTTTTGGTCTCTGAGTACCATTTTTAGCTTAACAGGTAGTGCCAGCCTCAGGTCTGAGCTCTGCAGCCAAGGAAAAGCTGTACAAACAAGAGATATTGAAATCAAAGAGGATTTGAGAGATTTTTTTCTCTTTCCCATGAGCAGAAACCAGCAAATTGCACACAAAATATTCCACAAAATCAGATATGTAAGAAGGAAACACAATCACAGGGAGTGTCATACAGGAATATTCCTACTGAAGGAAATATTTCAGTACATCCAGCCAATAATCCATTTTTTCCATACTTTTGATCATTTTTCCATTCAAAATGGCCCCCTTAGTCCTTTTTTTAAATAAATACCTGCACTGGTGGCAAAAACCACCTTTCTATATAAATACTGCTTTTTTTCCAAGTTTGCCATTTAAGAGGATTTTTAAATTATTTATTTACACGTGGACTAGCATTTTTTCTTCCGGCCTGGGCACAGCAGCGCTTCCAATCCCCTCAGAAACGGAGACTCCACCCCCTTGGGATCAGCACACAGGCCATGCCCCCAAATTCCAGCCCCCCTTTCCCAGGCAGGTACCTGGCTCCGGAGGCGTCACCTGCCAGCATTCCATGGTCACCAGGAGAACGTCCATGTAAACACGAGCCTTTTTGGTAAACACTGAGATTCCGGGAGGCTCCAAAGGGAAAAGGGGTTGGATGACACCCAGCGTGGAGGGGCCGGGCTCAGCCGGGCTCCTGCCACTGCGGACCGGGACGAGGTGCTCCTGATCCCGCTCTGCCGGGCCACGTACGGAGCGGCTCCCTGGGCCTTCTTCCTCCTGGATGCGAGGAAAAGCTGTCAGTGCCACCAGCCGGCAGGCAAAGACGGGATGAGCCCCTCAGATCTCAGCTGAGCCCCTCAGATCCTGGCAGGATCCTCTCAGATCCTGGCTGAGCCCTCACAGCCGGGCAGGACTCCCTCAGATCCCAGCTGAGCCCTCAGAGCCTGGCAGGACTCCCTCAGACCCCAGCTGAGCCCTCAGGGCCTGGCAGGATTCCCTCAGATCCCGGCTGAGCCCCTCAGAGCCTGGCAGGATTCCCTCAGATCCTGGCTGAGCCCTCAGATCCCGGCTGAGCCCCTCAGATCCCGGCAGGATTCCCTCAGATCCCAGCCGAGCCCCTGGAAGCCAGGAGGAGCCCCCCAGCACCGCTCCCTGGGCTGCTCCCCCGCGCTGCCCAGGGGAGAGGGGCAGCATTCCCGGGAATCCCTCAGGCCCTACCTAGACCATGAAGCGGTGCTCCTTGCCGTCGTGGGCCATGAGGATGACGTTGCGGTTGGAGGTCCAGATGAGCCGGGCCAGCCGGAGCGCGTTGTGGGAGCCGGGGGACGCCGGCTGCACCGGCGGCACCTGGTAGGTCTTGACGCAGCGCAGCTGGGGCGCGGAGTTGAGCATTCCAATGCTTCCCAGGAGAGAGGTGTTCATCTGCGGAGACACCCTGGCTGATCCCGCGGCTCCCGGAGGGTCAGCGGCGTGCACCCGGAGCTCCTCCCACATCCCAGAGACCACCGGGAGCGGGGCCCTTAAACTGCGAGTGGGGCCGGGCGAGAGCCCGCGCTGAGGGACCAGGGAATGGTTTTGGCGGGAAGGGACTTCGGAGCTCATCCAGTCCCACCCATCCATCCCCACTTCCCACCGGGTTCTCCAAACCCTGTCTAACCTGGCCTTGGGCACTTCCAGGGATCTGCTGGGTTCCACTATTTGGAAAACAGGCCAAGCACTGCTGGTGCCAGCTCCAAATTCTGAAAACTGAGATTTCCCAACCCAGCCCGGCGGGATACCACTCTCCATTCCCCCCCCACGGCAATCCAGGATTTGTCCCCAGGAAACCTTGGCAAACCCCGGGATATTTTATTGCTGTTGCCATGTCCTGAATCCTGAGCAGTCCGAGTCCCAGCCATCCCTTCTCCCGGCTCTCCTCGGCAGCAGAGCGGTGTCAGGGGTGTAAATCACGGCATCCGGAGCCGGGAGCGTGCGAGCCCCGCTGACATTTTCACAATTTAAATCATCTTGAGTAATAACCCTTTTAGGATGACTAATGTTCCTGATTTTCCTGCATTAATAATTGTGCCAAACGGGACACGGAAGGGAAAAATCACCAGCACAGGAGGTCACATTTGAGAACTTCCATGGAGGATTTTAACTCCTTATGTTTGGGTTGCAAGGGATTTTAAGGATCATCTCATTGCACACCCCTGCCGTGGGCAGGGTCACCTTCCACTGGTCCAGGCTGCTCCAAGCCCAATCCAGCTGTGACCTTCTCTCCCTTGGGATTTTTTCCCCGCTGACGCAATGCAATGCATGAAATGAAGGGATAAAATCCCAGCCCCGTCCTCACCTGCCAGAAGCACAGGTGGCTGTCAGAGTTGGAATACGTGGCGAGGTACCGGCCGTCGGGGGCAAAAGCCACGGCAGTGATCGGTCCTTTATGGCCATGGATAGTCTGGGGAGAGGGGAGAGAACAGGAATGTGGGAGATCCATGACCTGGCAGCACGAAAAATCAGAGCACCCCATGGAAATGTCTCGCCACGTGGGATTTAAGGACACGCCATCACAGCTCCTTTGAAGTGTCCATAGCAGCTCAGCCAATGAAACTGAATTAAATCATCCCAGGAACACATTCCCTGCCAAATCCAGTTTTTAAACCAAAGGACTTCTCAAGTCTACGAACAAAAATGAGTCTTTAACAGGAATTTTTAAAACGTGGAAGCCTTGCACTCCCCAGGGAGCTCCTCTCCCACCGCAGCACCCCAAAAAGGATCAAAAAGCCCAAGTCTGTATTAAATCCAAGACGCCACATGAGCTTCTCCTGGAAAATCTATTTCCTACTGGATCAGCATTAGCAAAACCCCAGTATCAGTGGTGCTGTGCCCATCCCCGGGTTATTAAAAGCCCTGCTCAGTGTGGTGCACCTGGAATGAGCCTGATATATTAAGAACCCATTAATATATTCATTTATTCCTTGTGGAAAAGGTGTGTGAACCCCAAATCTCTCTCTTTAATGGGATCCCCACAGTTAATTAGCTGATCCCACGTTTAGCCCCATCCCACTCTTTAGCACTTAACAAGCATGGAGTACTTGTCAGTAAAATATGTTTTGGTGAGACAAAGGTAGAAAATCAATACGAGCAGCACACTTGTTGCTCTTTTTACTCCTGGAATACGTTCCAAGAAGCACAAATCCTTGAGGGAATCCAGCAGCTTTGTTATTTAAAGGAAGTGCTTCTCTAATTGATGCTAATCCTTTCCCGACAGGATCTTTGTGGTGTTCAGCTCGTGTTTTCCATGAGGAAGTGAAGCAAGCAAACCCCGATCACTGCTGTTCATTCCAAGTATTCCAAGTTACCCCGTGGAGCTGTTCAGCTCCGGAGCAGCTGAATGAACACACAGGGGAAATTCTGGGAAAATCGGTGCGACACCAGTTTGGAAATGTCTTAATTCTGCCCGACAAGGACGGTGGGACCAAATGCAGCTGCTTCCAGCTTCCCTCTGCCCAGGTTTTTAATGGGAAGGGGATGCTCCTGGGAGCCTCTTGGACTCCCGCACCTGCCCCCCTGCACCACAGGATACACTCAAGCTATTCCAACAACCTAATTCCAAGTCCAGTATTTGGGAAAGTCTCCACTGAACTGCAATATTCCACTAAAGGTGACATAAAAAATCCCCACTGGATCAATTTTATGTTAATGAATACAGTGAAATGCATATTTTAAATTCATAATGCCCTCCTGGAGACACCCACTAATATCTGATCCCCTTTATTATCTGGTATGTATCATTCCAAATTCCAGGGGTTCCTCAAATAAAGGAGGCAAAAATCCTCGTACTGGGGAAGCAACACTGCCTTTCCAGTGCCCAGCCTGGCAACCCTTAAATCGTGACAGGCAACGATCAGCTCCAAGCTCTGCACAGGACACAAAGCATCCAGGGATCGGGAACTAAAGGGGGAGGTGACTCTGTAACCCTTTCCTGGATGAGGGCAGAGCCACGGACCAAAAGTCATGGATAATAGAAAGTAAAAATGTTCTTACCAAGCTTTTAAAAAGAAATCCCTATTTTTGAAGCAATTTAATGGAAATCTCTATTAACTCACACCAGTTTCATCACCTTTAATAATCTAATTTAATAAATGAATCAATGAAAATCCCTTAATCTGTTATTTGGCATGTTTAGAAAAGACCTTTGGCCTACATAATTAAGGTTATACTCAGTAGTAACCTTTTTTCTGAAATTTAGGGATGTGCTTTCCAGTGACCAGGTTTTCCTGCCTCACCTGGACGTGGAAATGCAGGTGTGGATTGCAGGATAAACACCTTTAAAACACTGTTTTAAAGAACAGCATCTTTTACTCTGTAATTAATTAAGCCAAGCCACAATTCATTCCAAATGGAATATTAAATCCTTTTCTGCCTTCCATATAAATCAAACTTTGCCAACGCATCCAGGACTGAAATAAAATCAGCCCTGCACAATCCAATTAATGCTTGGATTGCTGGGATTTTAATTCTGGAAGGACCCAGGACCAAGCATTATTGATTCCAGCTCAGGCTTAAAAGCAGTTTTTGCTTTGAAATAAACCCAAAATAACTTGTGTTTCTCTTTAATCTTCCGGTGCAAATGACCCAGGTTTTAGGTACAAAAATTACAACTATTTCTGAGATGCACCTCTAAATATTTATGATGAATCCCAAGATTTAATCAATAAAAATTGAATATTTCTGAGTCTCTCCTTATAGACCCAAATATGTTCCTAAAGGAAAAGAAGAATTAAATAACCCATACTGAGGAATTAATTGGGGAATTTTGGGCCAGATGCTGGTACCCAGCAAGAATTTACCTGGGAAAATACTAATATCTTCCCATCATCCCAAAATCAAAAATCAGGTGCCTAAAATTCAGTTACCTGCAATCTCCCTTTCCAGTCTGATTTTAGAGTTTAATTTGATATAAAATAGCATTTTATATCATCAGTATTTTCCTTTGTGCTGCTGCACCTCTCAGTGCAGGATTTTTAATTGTGTGTTAATAATTAGGAATCTTATGCAAAATATTAATAATTTGGTTGTAATTTAATATTATTTCAATGTTTAGTAGGGCAAACAGAGCTTGTGCTGAGCAATACCTTAATCCTGTTGCCTAATCCTTTTAATATTGTTACAAATTAATTATAGTTGTAATTATTAATCCAAGTGGTTTATTTTGGGATAAAAATTGCCATTTGTGCTTAATCCCATGTGCTTGGCTCAGGGCCCGTGGCCGTGCGGTTTAAAGCTGGGAAAACAAAAGGCACATTTCCAGGTGGAGCTGCTGCTCTCGGAACTGTTTTCCAATTCCCTGTGAACCATCAATTATCTTTATCAAATCCCAGGATCTCATCTCAGCCCCTGATCAAGATGGAGCCTTATTTGAGCAGGACTGCGGCGCTATCCGTACATCAAGGCCAGAGCCAGGGAAAAGCTGGGAAGGAAGGAATCAATAGTCATCATCGGATTGTGCTCGGCGGCTTGGGAGGGTGGAAGGTGCTGGGTGCTGACCGAAGCTCCACCTTTTTTTTGGGAAGCTGCTGAAGTTTAACCTTTGCCATGCCTGAGATCCAGGACAAGACAGCTCTGCATACAAGAGTGCTCCAAGCCTTGCTGGAGTGGCTGGGAGAGCCCTTCATGCCACCAAACATCCCTCTGGGATTAAGCACAGAACCACCACAAACCTGTTCCCACCACATCTCCCTGGATTCCCCACAGGGAGAACCACACTCGACCTAAAAGTGACAACCTGTGTGAGGGAAAAATCACCCACGAGGATTTGGCTATGTAAAGGCACACAGCCTCCTGTGATCCTGGATAAAAGTGGGATGAGATCCCACGCTTAAAGGAAAAAACAGGATAAAACCATACATGAATCTTGTGGGGCACCTGGGTCCTCCCCAGGCGTGGAGGGGGCTCAGCATCTCCTGGGGGGCTGCTCCACACACCATCCACCTGGGAAATCCCTGTAGAGAGCCCTCACCTCCCATCTATCCATCAAGGAATACCATGCTTTTAAGGATTTGAAATAATCTGCTCACAAACCCACTGCTTCTCCAGCTACGGAAAGCACTGCATGGATTCAGCAGCAAACATCACAGCTATTTATTTCCAAAATCATGACGAAGTTTAGCTATTTTTTTAAGGAATTCTGAGCTTCAGAATGGAGTTCCTAGAATATGTGAAGGGGAATGTGTGAGGGGGGAATATGGAGGAGGAATGAGTGAGGGGGAATATGGAGGAGGAATGAGTGAAGGGGAATATGGAAGGTTGTTGCTGCCGTGTGAGGCAGAACCTGAGTGCAGGGCATGGATCCTCCTTGGAATGGGGGACAAACCCATCTCCAAACTGGCTGCTAGAGGGAAAAGCTCTCGGTGAGGATGAGCAGGCTTCCAGAGCCAGGGAGCACTCAGCCAGTTTATTAAGAGTGTCATGGAGACGGGGTGAGAAATCCGGAGCCATCAGCAGCGAGCGGCTCCGGGTCAATACCTCTCCCGAGACGTTGTGGGNGGAGTGAGGGAGAATATGGAGGGAGAATGTGTGAGGGGGAATATATGAGGGGGAATATGGAGTGGGAGTGTGTGAGGGCAATATGTGAGGGGGAATGTGTAAGGGGGAATATGTGCGGGGGAACATGGAGGGGGAATGTGTGAGGAGGAATGTGTGAGGGGGAATATGGAGGAGGA
>VZTI01000216.1:48626-86273 GCA_013397865.1 Struthidea cinerea
AGGAGTGAGTGAGAGGGAATATGGATGGGGAATATGTGAGGGGGAATACGTGAGGGGGAATATGTGAGGGGGAATATGTGAGGGGGAATATGGAGGGGGAATATGGAGGAGGAATGAGTGAGGGGAAATATGGAGGAGGAATGAGTGAGGGGGAATATGTGAGGGGGAATGAGTGAGGGGGAATATGTGAGGGGGAATACGTGAGGGGGAATATGGAGGAGGAATGAGTGAAGGGGAATATGGAGGAGGAATGAGTGAGGGGTAATATGGAGGAGGAATGAGTGAGAGGGAATATGGAGGAGGAATGAGTGAAGGGGAATATGGAAGGTTGTTGCTGCCGTGTGGGGCAGAACCTGAGTGCAGGGCATGGATCCTCCTTGGAATGGGGGACAAACCCATCTCCAAACTGGCTGCTAGAGGGAAAAGCTCTCGGTGAGGATGAGCTGGCTTCCAGAGCCAGGGAGCACTCAGCCAGTTTATTAAGAGTGTCATGGAGACGGGGTGAGAAATCCGGAGCCATCAGCAGCGAGCGGCTCCGGGTCAATACCTCTCCCGAGACGTTGTGGGAATAATCAACACCCAGGCCCTGGGATCTCTGGGAGCTGCCAACAGCTGAAGGACAAATCAATACCAGCACAGGAAGGGCACTGCCCAGCTCCCAGTGCTGCCAAAAACCCCACAGAGCCCAACTGCACCCATGTCCCACACTGGGAACAGCAGCAACACTCGGACAGGGTTTAATAAAGACATTTTATAGGAGGAGGAGGAGAGGGAACCTGGTTTTGATATTGAATTATGGAGAAACAGATTAAAAATGCTTGCATTCGGAATAGTCATAATAGAATCTACTAATATAGTAAATTTTACTGGTAAAAAACCCCATCCTAGATAAACGCTGATTTATTTTTTTGTTAAGAAGGGGGATTCTTGATATCCATCATCCTATTAATCATTCCAAGTAATTTCTCAGTCAGTTCCTACAACCATCTTTCTTAAAAAAATTTAAATTACCTGCAAGGGGAAAAAAAAAACAAACCCAAAATGCTTTTCAGGATCCCAAAACCCCTCACAGGAAAGGCAACTAAAAACCTGAGCTTTTCTCCAATGACACAACTTTTTCAGCTGCACCATCCCCAAGTTATTCCATGTTTTTGAGCAGCCAGAAAAATCTGCACTTGTGAGAAATTAAGTATAAAATCGGATTTGGAAGCAGGAATCTGTATCCAATAGATGGCGTTGCCCCACAGTAATTTATCTGAAAAAGTTTTGTATCTCATGAATAATAATTAAACCTGCAAAGGAGCTGTCCTAATTATCCTGGGAGTCCCTTTGGTCACCCCCAGCTCTGTTTTCCATGGTTTATGTGGAAGATTATTAAGAAAAGTAAGGAACCAAGTGCTGTGACTATTCCCCAGCACAGAGTAAATAATTCCAAACTTTTGGGAAAATAACTCCCAGACTTTCAGATCAGGAAATAAAGCTTGAGGTTTTCCTCATTAATCCAGTGGCACCCGGTCAGTCCCAGGGAATGGAGCCAGCAGGACTCGCTATCCTTAAGTCCTTCATTAAGCTATTGATCCCCTCGGCGTTATCCGCAGTGCTCCAGCAGCTCAGCGCACCACCGAGGCAGAGCTGGCTGCTCCTCGCTCCCAACAGCTCCCAGGCGCGAGGGCAGGAATTCCCAGGGAGCTCCTTACCTGGCACTTGCCGGTGCGGATGTCGTAGAGCGCCACTGAGCCGTGGCGAGCTCCCACGGCGATGCGGTGACTGCGCTCGTAGTAGCTCACCATGTAGAACCTGCGGGGAAACGGGGCGACGCTGGGACACCAAACTCACCTGCGATTCCACCGGGTCGTTAATTAAGGGCTGCAACAGAGATCTGATTTAAAAATCCACTCGCCGCCGGTTTAACACTTGGCATTGCACAAAAACGACTGATGGGTGATATGGTACCAGGGAATGTGATCAGATTTACCTATCAGATTTATTTATTTGGGAATAATCTATGGGATAATCACCAAACCCCTGGAAGGGAAGCCGAATGGTTAAGCGATCATCCAACACCCTGTGTGAATTCAGGGCATTTCCCGTGAAAATCAAATGGAAAGGAAGGAAAGTGGAAGGAAAAATAAGCAAACTCATCAATTTTTGATGGGCGTAAAGAAAAGGGAAGAGGGAAATTCACCATCAAACACTCTCTACTCCAATAACACCCCTGGGGTGAAGCCTGCAATAGTCCTTAACACCCAGTGTGACCATGTGGCACTTATTGGAATTCCAGCAGCTGCAAAATCCAAGGAATTTCAACACCTTGAAACCCGAGATACTCTAAATCCTTATTGCAAATTCAAATCCTTGGGGATATCACTGTGCTTTATCACAGGGAGAGCAGACCTGTGGAAGGGCCAACTGCATTCGTAATTACGTTGGATTTTTGCAGTTAAATGTTCCTCTACCAAAGTCTGCCAGGCATATCTGGAACCAGTCTCCAAAAACATGTTGCTGAGCATATTTAGGGCTTCAAACAACCCATCTTCCAGACTTCTCTCCTGGTTCCTTGGGATTCCCAGTGCCATAGCAACTGCTCGCACGCAGGTACGACACACGTTCTGCACTGCAGGATGGCAGTTGGGAGGAAAAGCAAGATGAAACATGGGAAAAAAACAATAAAGAATAAAAGAGAAGGAAGAAAATCCCTAGTTTTTGTGCAGGGAAAAGGGAAAATGCAGCTCAGATGCAGCTCTGTATCCCTGCGTATCCCTCCCTGAGGATGCTGGATGTGTCAACCATCCCTCCCCTCGGACTGCTCTTCCTAATCCTTTGATCCAAGGACGAGGAGCCGCACACTGGGATGATTTTGGCACACCACGGGTGCACACGTTACCATACAGCATAAGGAACGCCGGGATGTTAAGGGATTAACAATGGGATCCTGTACAAGTGCTCCCACTTGGAATCTCTCCAGAGGTTCCCCCATTTGCTACAACCTGCTGGCAATTTCCCTTGGGCTCCGCGAGGCCGTCACTGGGTGCTGGATCATTTTTACACCGACTATAACCAGGAAATACTACCAGTAATTGCAAAGAATTTTAAAATACTGGATCGCTATAAATATACACAGGAATAGGGAGATTGGGCACCAGTTCCCATTTATCCTTCCCTTTATGTTTTAAGGAAAGCCACTTAAAGCATCAGGAAGGAGGAAGATCATCTCCATCAGTATCCAACCTGGCAACAGGATAATTGTTCTTTCCTTGAAACTATTCAATATTTTAATAGGTTATTAAATTAAAATGTAATGGCTGACAGGTGATTATTAGAATTTATTGGTTGGACCAGTTTAAGAGGATAACTGGGATATTTATCCACGTTTAAAGATACTGGAAATGTTCTCATTTTATAAATCACCTTTTACTCTTTGTTGTGTCACCTAAAAGACTGTTTCACTCTTAATTAGGAAATATATCCTGCTGCTGATCCTATAATTTGCTTCACAGTATTCCCGGATGAAGAGCTCACCTGCAGATGGCTGGAAAACATTCCTGAAGACCCTTTTTCTTAACTAAAGATCCTTCCAGGCAGTACATGATGATGTCCATCACCTTGGAAACAAAAATTACCATCAGCTGACAATCGGTGTTTTATGTTCCATAATTAAAGTTCTGAAGGTCATCTCATTCCAAGCCCTGCCATGGGCAGGGACACCTTCCAATAGATCAGGCTTTTCCAAGCCATGTCCAGCTTGGCTTTGACCTTCTTTTGCTTAGGATTTTTTCCCCAGCTATGTAATCTAATGCATTTAAAGTTTAAGAAATGAACTTGGTATAAAGCAAATCCTCTCCACACCCAAAGTCCACATGGAAAGAAACTCCACAAGTCGAGCCAGACCCATCACTGGCATCGAGCCCAGGACAGAGGTAGCCTAACCTCCACCAGCAGGTCCACGACGTCCGTTGGCATCTTCTCGATGAGGATCTCGATGACCCTGAGGATCTCGCCCTTGGCACGGGCCAGCGTGGTGGTGTGGATGTTCTGCTGCGACTGCGTGTTGGCCGCCAGCGCCGTGTGCCTGTGCACCTGTGGGGAGCAGGGATACGGGGCAGGAATTGTTACCGCCGGAAAAGGCCTCGAAGATCAGCAAGCCTGACCTTGCATCCAGCCCCACCACGGTCACCACTCAGCCCCGTCCCTCAGCTCCAGCACGGGCTGGGATCGCTCAGACGATCCCCGGACAGACCGTGCCTGGCGCACACCAAGCTCCCAGCGCCGCCCCGTCCCGCTCACCCTCCAAACTCCATGGAAAAGGCTCCTTTAATCCCCCCGAGCCCCTGGCTGTCCGGGAGCAGGCCCCGCTCACCTCCTTGGCGATGGTGGTGATGAAGGCGGGCGGGCGGGCGGTGGCGATGAGGGACAGCGCGTGGCGAGCGGAGCGCGCCGAGTCGGCCGCCGGGCTCAGGGGCAGCCCCATTGTGATGCTAAACGGGAGCCACACAAAGGCAGGGACAAAGGAAAGCAGCATTAGAAATATAGAGTGAAAAGATTAGAACCAGCTTATAATGTCAGTTCAAGGTCACCGGGAGCACTCCGGCAGTTCCAGTATAATGGACTCCCAACAAAGAGCAGTGATTAGGAGTCAGGGTGTTCCAGCATCAACCCCAAATCGAATAATTAACCATGAAGATTGAAAACAGTAAGTGCATCTGTCCAAAGTGGGCAAAAGGCCTTGTTAACAAATTATCTGTATGTGCTGAATACATATCACCCCACGGAGGGCCAGGCGAGCCCGGAGCGTCTTCCCAAGGATTTATGGTTTGATCTTTTACAGTATTTTAAACACAGCCTGAAAAATCCCCTGGCCAGAGTAATTCTCTTTAATTCAAGGCTTTTACTTGCTGTGACAAGATAAAAGCAAGGAGCAATAAGGTGGTAAGTACCCAGTAACTGCGTTTAGCAAAAATAAAATTTCTACGTGCCCTGCACATTATCCAAAAATTCCTCAAAATGTAGAAACATGGAATCACAGGCTGGTTTGTGTTGAAGGGGTTTTAAGGATCACCTATTCCTCTCCCTGCCATGGGCAGGGACACCTTCCACTATCCCAGGTTGCTCCAAGCCCCGTCCAACCTGGCCTGGAACACTTCCAGAGATGGGGCAGCCGCAGCTTCTCTGGGCAGCCTGTGCCAGGGGCTCCTCCTTCTTCCCTGCGCTCTTTGACTGAATTTTTTGGGAAGAGAATAGCAGGAGTTTATAACCCCAACCAGTTTATTTTCCTTTCCCATCCCTCACCATCACTGTACGAATTAGAACTCCCAAATGTGAAACTGAATGAAGTCTCTGCCACAAGGTGATGTCCTCATTGGCCTTTCCTTGGAAAGCCACATCTAAATCTAACTTCAAAACTCCTGCCCAGGTGTTCCATGAAAAAGGAAGGAGTTATCCCAGCTAAGTTTTGGAGGGGGTTCCCAGAGCCAGCAAACCCCAAGCGCCTCTCTGCCACCTTGTGAAGGCTCCGTGTCATGCCAGCAGTGTTTTTCCTTACAGGATGTTTGGCAAAGTGAGTGTTTTCCTGGAAAGCAACCGGCTTTTTGTGAATTCCTTCGCCTGGGAGGATGTGGGGAGAGCTCGGGGCCAGCCCTGTGAGGGGATGGGAATGGCACATTCCAGCCAGGACAAAAGCATCCAGACGCTCCTATTCCACCTTCCACTAGGTCAGATTGCTCCAAGGCACAGATAAAAATGTATGGATGGATGGTAAGGTGATTTGCTAATTTTGGTGTCATAACAGTGCCCAGAGAAGCTGTGGCTGCCCCATCCCTGCAATTGTTCCAGGCCAGGCTGGACGGGACTCGGAGCAGCCTGGGCTAGTGGAAGGTGTTCCTGCCCATGCCAGGGGGTGGAACGGGATGATCCTGAAAATACCCCCCAAACCACTCCATGAAAATCTGTATGAAACAGCTTAATTCAAAAAGCAAAAATACAGCCAAAAATGATTCCTATCGTCACCCAAGCCAAGCCATCAAAGCCTAAAACTGCTGGGAAAACTCCTTATCCTCACAGCTGAGCAGTTTCCCTTGGCACACTCTAACCTTCGGGAGCCAGGATGAGCTGGGCAAGCGAAGGAGTTCCAAACACCTGAGTTTTGCCTAACAGTTCGGATATTCCCTTGATTCAGCAGGGAAAAAAGAAACCCACTCGTTTTCCTGGTCAATAAATGTGATTTCTTCTTTTCTATCTAAAAGCAGAAGCTTGACATAAAAGCTCTTTGATAAAACCTCCGGGAGAGGCGCCGGCAGCTGTGTGCCGTTATTGTGTCCACGGCAAATCCGGCACAAAGCGGGAGCTCAGCGGGGCTCCGGGAGGGTGAGATCCACACTTAACCCCTGCACACATTGTTGCTCCATTTCTTTCCATCTCCCTCCATCCTGGATCTGTCAGGAATGTAACAGGCCATTTTCAATCTAAATCTTGTTATGGATTAATAAGCAAACGCTTTCGCGCTTATTATGCAATTTATCATGAGGAAAATTGCGCCGGGCTCCTCAAGGCTCCACGCTGATCCCTTCATTTATTCCCTGCTCTGGGGAGGGAGAGCCAGACTAATCTTCCTGACAGCTAAGGGGGGAATCACACGAGCACAAGGACTCGCTGAAGAACTGTGGTCACTTGGATCCTGGAAGTTGGGATTTACATAAAACAGGGCTTAGGAGAGGCTTTGGGAAGGGAAAATGTGGTGGTGTCTCCTGTCACACTGCAAGGAATAACTCGAACTCAGACAAAAAACAATGGTAATCCAATTTGTCCATATTCCTCCTGCCAGCACATGGCAAGGATTCATTCTTTGTATGTTGAGGAAATGAAAACTTACATAAAATGGGCACCATCTACCTTAGAATAACGTCAGAACCCTCAACACGGATGGATGTGGAAACATATTCCTGGGATTAACACAGCCCTGGGCAGCTCCTTATTGCAGGTGCCATTTAAATTCTGTGTGTTGCCAACAAACATTTCATGGAATTATGGAACGGTCTGGGTTGAAAGGAACCTTAAGGATGTCATGGGCAGGGACACCTTCCACTAGCCCAGGTGGCTCCAGGCTCTGTCCAACCTGGCCTTGGACACTGCCAGGCACAGGGCAGCCACAGCTGCTCTGGGAATTCCATCCCAGGGCCTCACCACCCTCACAGCCAGGAATTCCTTTCCAATACCCACTTAACCCTGCCGTCCCTCTCAAGGCCACTCCCTGCTCCTCATTACTCGTCCCACCCCCCTGCCAAGCTCCCCGGCCCCAGGATCTGAACCAACGCTTGCCCACGGGCAGGATGTCCCAGCTGGGAGTCTGGCAGGGACGGCTGGAGGTACCCACTTGGCCAGCTGCTTCTCGGCGTCGGCGCAGAGCTCCAGCAGCCCCATGAGCACGGCCGACACGTCCATGTAGGGCTCCCAGACGGTGAAGCCGCGGCCGATGAGGTCGATGGCGGTCCTGCGGATGGTGCTGTGCGCCGGGAGCCGCGCGCTGGGCGGCTGCAGCAGCAGGAACGTCAGCGCCTTGCCTGAGCGGAGGGAGAGCAGGGCAGCGTCAGAGCAGCTGCGGGAGCCCCACGACAGCTGCGCTTGGAGGGACCTTGGAGACACCGGTGCCACCCCCTGCCATGGCAGGGACGCCTTCCACTAGCCCAGGCTGCTCCAAGCCCCGTCCAGCCTGGCCTGGGACACTGCCAGGGATGGGGAATCCATGACCTCTCTGTGCCACTGATGACTCTCGAACACAGTATTTTCACTACGTAAGACACAGCAGTAAATGGATTTTGGGGGAAAAAAAATAGAAGTTGACATGCTGGAGTATTTCTTAGAAATAAAGCTTAAGAGGGAAGGGGAGAGAAACATCCCAAACAACTTCACCAATCCTGAATCCTGACCCAGGTTCTGCACCTTTTGGAAATACTTATTAATATTTCATTTAACAGCCTGCTTTGAAATAAAACGAATTATGTACACATAAATGGAGGAGGGCTAAATCGAGCAACGCTTCCCGGTAATTTATCATTATCTCTCCATCATTATTTATTACCCCTCAACAGCGTTCCTTGTGGTAAAGATAATTACTGATTTTATCAGGTTTTTCTTCAACTGTCCTCAACAAGTTGCTTGTTTTGTTTATTAAACAAGCCTCCTCCTGTTTTTAGGACTGGGAAAAGCCAATGGACAGTTTTTTCCAGTTGATTCACACCAACCAATCCCAATCCGTGTGAAACAACCCCCAAAATTCCTTCTTGTCATGCCACGGAAGGTCGATTTTATGCCTCAAACACAAAACCTTATTAAAAACGTGCCTCCTCAAGCATTACTCCAATGAAATATTCCTACCTTTCCCCTCAGCGTCCTGCTGCTGACACCAGCAACAGCCAGACTGACCCAAAGTCCCGGTGCCGGTGGGTCCCCGGCCGGGACATCTTTGTTTAAAGCTTTGCCTCGGCTTAAACGAAGGAATTAATATTGACAAAAACATCCCGGCGCTAATGAGTTGTTCGTTAGGGCAATAAACATGTCACATTAGAGTCAGCGCAGCAACGAGGTAATTAGCCCTGGAAAAGCTCGGCACAGCGGGGCTGGAATATCCTGGGATGATGCGCATCCCTGGGCCCGCGGATTTGCTGCTTCCCATTAATATTCGGCCAGAAGAAGGCATTAAGCACCAAATCTAAAGCTCCTTGAGACGGGAGTTCAGGTGTGACTCGCTGGACACGATTCCTCAGGCAGCCCCGGAGCTCAAGGAATGCCATTCCTACATAAATCGGTATTAAAATGTAATTTTATTCCAGGTGTTTCATTCTGCATTGGCACATTTGCTCCTCACATCACTCCATTAACCCAGATGTGCCCAAATACGAAAATTTATCACTCATTTTCACTGCACAGAAGCCCCCGGATTCCCAAAATGTCTTTCCTCGCGGAATCTCTCCGAGCACACGGCTCCAGGCAGCTTTGTTATCCCCAGTTTGCCAATGGATTTTAAAAAATGAAATTATTTGCTCGGGAAAATCAATAGCCCAGGCAGGAATGAGACACTGAGAACTCTGATCAAGATCCAACTAAATCCAAGTGATGGACTCCAAGAATAGGATTTAACTTGATTGTGACCCTTTCTGGATGATTTTTTTCCCTGATTGTCCACAGAGACACAGAAATTTGGAGAGCTGGGTTAAAATTCCATATCCCTTCATCCCTTTCTGCTCCTGGCCCAGTGAATTTTTAGTCTTTTATTTTTATTCCAGGTATAAAATCAAGATATTTTCAGGCCTAAATTAAAAAGCATCGTTATTGGTTTTTTGCATAATGATGATCAGATTTTTTTTTCCCAATCATCTCCCATCTGGAATTGCTCGAGGCCAGGCTGGACAAGGCTTGGAGCGACCTGGGCAAGTGGGAGCTATCCCTGCCCATGGGATGGGGCAGCCACAGCTTCTCTGGGGAGCCTGTGCCAGGGCCTCAGCACCCCCACAGCCACGGATTCCTTCCCAATAGCCATCCAAACAACCCGCCCAATTATCCAGGCAGGGACATTCCCATTTCTGTTCAGAAACTCCACTTGCTTCCCCTCCCGCCCACCAGCTGCCAGGAGTTTGGGACACCGTAATGGCAGAGGGGTCTGAGTTAGGAACTGAACTGCTGGCTGGCTTACTGAATCCAGACTCCAGCAAAACTGGAGTGACTGCACGGATCTGGGAGCACGGAAAGCCTGCCACTCCCTTTGGAAGGAGGCCCAAGTCAGTGTCCGGGAGATCTCAATAACTCCACGGACACGGTGTCACCCGCGGCACCGCCAGAGCTAAAGGGCAAAGAGCCGCTCATTAATAACTCCATGGATGGCAGCTGCCTGGAAAACCCCCTGAATTATCCACGGAATCCAGCATTTCCATACCCCGGACACAGGAGCCCGATTTCTCAGCCCATTAACTCTGTAAACACAGCATTAGCTGCACTTTTGGGGGGATGTGGGGCATCTGCAGCCAGCAATTCCTGGGGTGGCATTTTATCATGCAATAGCTCTGGGAATGAGTTGTGAGGGTTCCAGGGATTAATGCAGGTGCCAGGCAAGGGCACCGCAGGAATTTCTAGAGAATTCCACCCTCTCCAAAAGGCACGATCACAATTCCACGTCACTGGAAGGCAGAGAAATACCATGGATTTGATGGACTTATAGCTTTCCCAGAGAAGCTGTGGATTCCCCATCCCTGGAAGTGGTCAGGGCTGGGCTGGAAGGGGCTTGGAGCAGCCTGCGATAGTGGAAGGTGTCCCCGCCCATGGCAGGGGCTGGAACAGGACAAATAACCAAGAACAAATCAAATAAATGCAGTGCAAGTGTTCTGCTTGACCTGGGAGGAGAATAAAGGATGTAAGAATTCCAGCAGCTCGCTCCATCAGCACCAATTCCTTGGCAGCCTCTTACTGCACATTCCCAATCCCTAATCTTGCTCTTTTCCATGAAAATTTGAATGAACCAACCGAGGCAGAAGAGGCCCGGGGGTACTCACACGTGTGCCTGGCCAGGGAATAATTGGATCCGCCGCTGGTCAGGCCGAATCCCTCGGGAATCTGGCTGGAGCTCCGGGGCCGCGTGAGCAGCTTGGGCGGCTCGATCTCGGCCCCGAACTCGGCGCCGATGACTCCCAGCAGCACGATGGCCGTGGCCTGTTTGCGCCTCTCCTCGTAGGACGTGGACACCTTCTTGGGCTGCGGGAGGCCGGAGAGGCAGCCTGGGTCGGGAGAAAAGGCCGGGGGGGGGGGCTTTTAATATTCCAAACAGCGCTTTCCAGAGAGAGTTAAAAAATAAAGAACGTGAACCGTGTCTTTGGGACCGCCAGGATTTTCAGGCATGGAGATGATTCCTCTAAAAACCTCCAAACAAGTCAAAATCCTTTCAAAACCTGCCAAGGACTCACGGGGAAAAAGGTCACCAGAAAACTCCCTAATTCCCAGGTTTTTTTGCTCAGTGATAGAAGATCCACAGAATTCTATATTTATCTAGCGATTCCTGGGTTGCTTCTTGTTCACTTTAAATGAACAAGTTGCAATTTTTATTGTTTTTAAAAGATGGATTTTTTCAGGGTAAGTTCTTTGCATTATGTATGATATAAAAGCATCTTTCTGATATAGGATCCACACCACATCCAGCTTCCTACTGAATTTCAGGGTAACAGTACACACCACTAAAGCAAACAGATATTTTCAGATAGCAAAATGTCATACATGGAACTGTAACAATGGGACAAAACCATAATTATGAATTTTACATGGAAGTGAAATATGTGTTATTGGTTTTACATAGTCCAGGCATTCTGGATTCCACTAAGCAGAGGAGGTTTTCTCATTTGGAGCAAAATCCCAAAATCTTTAGAAGGAATTACTGGAACGAAACCGCAGTCACTTATTCTGACAAACAAAGTCCACTCTTACCTAGATATTAATTCCCAGCATCCTGGGAAATTCCCTACCGTTTGTTCTCAAAAAAATAAGGAAGTTTCAATCCTTCCCAAGCGCTGTTTGCAGAGGAGTTGGGAGGCATCACCCGACATGGGATGAGGCTCGTGGATTAACGAAGGGTGGATTAACGAAGGGATTTTAATGTCTCTGTTAATGACATCCACGGGGCTCCAGAGGAAAACAAGGAAGTTAACCAGATTTTAGGAGCTGTGGTCAGGCAACTCCGCCAGCCAAAAGGGAGAGAGAAACGAGGGAAAGCTTAACAATGGGAAGGGAGGGAAAAAAAGGGAAAAATCAATAGCAACTGCCTTCGGAGGAAGAAGGATGAAAACGGGCTGGAACAAAGCAGAGAAGGGAACAGTTGGAATTGCCCAACAGCCGTCTCTCCCAGGCTCCCGTTAACGTCTGCATGTGTCCCGCTGGCTGTCACACCCCGCGGTGGCCTCTGTTCCCCGGGAGGGCCGCAGCCGCAGCTCCCAGCCCATCCCAGGTGCTCGCCCGGAGACACCCGAGGCCGGGACGAACTGGCACCAGGACGGCTTTACCCCATTTCACCGGGTCCCTGCCCTGCGCGGCCAGCAGGGCCCCGGCCGCGGGTGCGAGCTCCCCGGCGCCGCGGCGGCAGCGGGAGCGCAGCAGATGCTGGAGCAGGGCGGCGGGATGCGGATCAATAGCCAAGGCGCTGACCCCGGCCCGCGCCCGCCGCGCTCCCTCCGGCCGGGAAGAAAGGAAAAGCCAGCACATGTGCTGCTTCCAGTAGGAAATTAAACACCGCGGGGCCGCCCCCACCCGCGGATTACAGCAACACCGAGTTAACCCTTCGCTACATCCCGGAGGGAGGATCGGGGAGCGTCCTTAGGATTACAGGCTCAGGGAGCTCTACAATCACGGAGTGGTTTGGGGTGGAAGGGATTTTAAGGATCATCCCATTCTGCCCCTTGCCATGAGCAGGGACACCTTCCATTAGCTCAGGCTGCTCCAGCCTGGCTTTGCACACTTCCAGAGATAGGGAATCCACAAGCTCTCTGAGCAACAGAATCTGTATCAAGAGAATTTTCATGTATCAACCTGGAATAGCAAAAGAAATCCTACTGGGAATCCACAAGCTCCATCTTGATCTGACCCTCATCCAGTATTTTCCACTAGGAAAGCTCCCAGGCCTGGGCTGGGGACCAGGAGCTGAGTTCCTTCCTGCTGCTCCCCCTGTGCCTCCAGCCCCCAAGTGTCCAGGACATCACTCTTTGTTAACTCCACAAGAAATTCCAACCAGGACAGGGTGGGAAAGATCCACAGTGTTCCATCAGCAATCTGGAACGTGACGGTTTGATCCTCACAGCTGCAGCGGAGGATGTTCTGCCTCAAGAAGAAAACAACCCCCAAAATCTGCCAGAACTCCAAGGAATTGAAAACTAACCAACCAAACCCCTCAAATACAGCAGAATCCCAACCATCCCCCTGCAAACCTCCAGATGGGGGAAAAACCTGCTTAAATAGAGGGAGGAAAAAACTCCTTAATATTTGTATCTTTTTTTTTTTAATTACTAGGGGAAGCCCCCGATTAATGGGAATGATTTCCCCCAGCTGAACTGCCAGGCAGAATTGCCACTGGAATAACACCTGGATGAGGAGCCCTTTCATTTGGCCATGAAAATTTGGTATTTTCTCCCCGCACCGCCTCTCCCTTTAATCACGGCAAGGGCTGACACACAGATCCATTTTCCTGACAGGACGCTTGATCACCCTATCACAGGGAGAAAATTAATAACCTCCAATAGGTCTGTGTGGAAAACACAAGCTGCGGTGCCAGAAGGACAAAAACCATCGGGATTTTAGTTGGAAAAATCCCAGTTTCAGGTTAAGACAGACCTACGGCACCCAAGACAAAACAATCCTAAACATCCCCAAATATCTCCATTTCTAAGCATTAAAGCCCCACGAGTGCTGGCAGCAGGCTGGCGCAGGTTGGAAACGTGGGTGAAACGCTCCCACATGTCCGTGGTTTCAGAGGCTGCGGGGTATCGATCGCTGCGCCGGGAGCGCGGCGCAGAGCGCGGCCACGGGGTCAGGCTGCATTTAACACTCGGGAGCGCTCCGCTCCCGAACTCCCGAGCTGCCGTTAATTGGCTTTGCACACTTCTTGGGGAAAATTAATTTCAGCCGAGCTTACAATAAAAGGATTAAAGCCCGAGTAAGTTCTCCAGGTTTAACTGGCAGAGGAATCAATGGAGTTGAGTTCAGGCGGTTTCAGGAGAGGTGCACTCCGTATCTGCCAGCAGGTGCAAGCTGGGGGTAACTCCCCTGCTGCAGGAGCTGGGGACAGAGCCAGGAATCAAACCCAAAATCCAACCCACGGCGGTCCTGATCCACCAAATCCGTGTCCAGCCCTGCTGTGAACAGCCAGAGAGCCCCGGAGAATCCCCTGGGAGCAGCCTGCCCCATCTCAGGGGTGCAGCCACACAACACCTACATTAGGCTCAGCACGGGGGTTTACTCAGGGCATTGCATAAATGACACCTGGAAATAAAGAAATACTGGAAATAGAGAGTGCAAATGGATAAAATTATGTGCTCAACACACAGAGACTCCTGAGGACTCCTTCCAAATAAATCAGAAGTGAAAATATTATCAGGGAATCCCAGCGACAGTGAACACATGGAAAATGCAGGAAACCAGGAAAATATTTTACAAAACCTGTGGTTACTCATCACCAACCTCCCGTCACTAAAAGTCTCTGGATAGCTTGGAAGTGGGGCCATTCCTACATCCACAGCTCCCTCAGCTGGCCCAGCAGAGAAGGGATCTTGGGAGCCTCGCGAGGGAGCTACAATTCCTGCCTGGAAGGGCTGACACCAAGAGGAATTTTGGGAATTCCTCCCTGGCAGCCCATCCCGGAGACACAGGGAAATGTGGGAGTCAAGGAGCCCTTCCCTGCACCTCCCACCAGCCGTGCCTGGGAATTCTGACACGCAGGAGTTCGCAGGGAGCTCAAACCAACCTGGAGGAAGCTCAGAGGGCCGCGTGCTCCCAGCCCAGAGAAGTGTCACCAGTAATTCCTAAAAAAGCTCCACACCTGGACTTGGAGATGTTTGTAGAGCCCCACGCGCCCCAGCGCTCCGGGATCACGGAATCAGGGAATGGGATAGAAGGGATTTTTAACGACCCCAGTTTAAATTGCTTGTACTCTTCAGCTCCTTGGAATAAAAACATCAGCATAATTCCAAATGGGAAATCCAGATTTGGACTGGTTTTAGACGAAGGGAGTCTTCCCTTCATCTAGAGAGATCTGGAATTCGGCAAGATCTGGAATTTCTTATTAATTAATTATTGATCCTTATTAACAGCTTATTAAACCCTGTTAAAAATATTATGTTTGCCATAACAATTCAGTGCCAATTACTCATTTCTAATACAAATGGTGTCAATACAATCAGTGCTCTGGAATATCTGGAATTCTTAATTGGGAATAATTTAATGGCAGAGCTCTTTAAGTGCTGGCAGTTGTCATGCATTAGAAATTACAACTTAATTTCTTTAACTGCAGGTGGAAAACGTGCTTTTCCACACATAAAATGAGTATTCTTGCAGCCATTCCCATCTCTTGCAGTTTACTGGAATTTTCTGCTCCCTTTTATGAGGGAATATTTCACTGTGCTGCAGCATCTGGGAACACAAAATGGGTGAGGATGCTGCAGCCTTTTCCAGGGAAATGGGCAGAGACAAAATGGATTCTGTGCTGCTCGGATGGGGAACATCAGACACCTTTTATCCAGCTTTCAAAGCACTGCGTTCATCCATCAAAGTTTCCCTCAGAAGGGACATCTGGGGGATGATAATCTCAATTTTTTAAAGATCTGTTTATTGCTAACAGGATCTCAACATGCAGAGCCTTTAGATCAATGATCTTTAACATTTAAATAAACTGGATTTAAACTCTAGTGACAACTTCCCAACAGGATTGCTTGGCGCAAATAGTGAGGAGCAAGATCTAATTTGGAGTAGTTACAAGCCCAACTCACAGCCAAAATGCAAAAAAAAAAAGCAATTTCCAGTACAATATGGCTTTTTTTTTTTTTTTTAACTTCCACCAGACTTTTCAGGGGCAGGAATGGGATTTTGAAGCTTCAGTTGGCATCAATTTACCTAAAAAAATTTACCCACAAAAATGGACCCACAAATCAAGAAATACCATTTAAAAAGTGTTTTAACAGAACTAATTCATCAATTTCTCTTTCAGTAAGGAACCACGAGATGTTTTCAAACCTGCACAGTCCAGTTCGGAGTTCTCCTTCCCTTCCCTTCCCTTCCCACTCCTGGAGCGGGCCAGCCTGAAGGAATCCACGGCACCTGCTCTAGGGACCGGAAGGGACAAGCCAGGAGCACATTCCTGCCCCACACTTTAACAGCGCGACCCTACTGTGAGACCCCAAAAGGAGAATGCAGGAAGCCTGGGAAGCTTTCAATGCCAACAGTCCTGGAGTTCAGGAAACCATCCCACCGGAGCGTTCCTGCCTCACGTCCCTGAGCCAGCAGAGTAAAACTACAGGAAAAATGGTTTCAAGACAAAGAAACACAACTTTTCCCAAGTAAGTAAGAATTTTTCGGAGTTCCACAGCCTTCCACGGGCAGGGCACCTTCCTCTGGATCAGGCTGCTCCAGCCTGGAACACTCCCAGGGATGGGGCAGCTGCCAGGCTGAGCACGGAGCCCGGGCAGCCCACGGCTCCCAGCTCTGCTCCAACGCTTCTCCCTTAATTGGAAACCAGCCCCAAACTGGTCTTGTGGGGTTGGGAACTTCCTTAACGAATATCCCGAGCGGCAGATGCTGATCCCGCAGATGTCCAGCCCCAAACCCCTCACGGAGCTGAATGGGGCTTGCTGGGAGACATCTGCTTCCCTGGCAGATGCCCACAGCTTCCAACCCAGGCTGTGCTGGAAAACCCCCTTTTGCTGAGCCATATTCCTTTAAAAAGGAAAAAGGAACAGAGTGTGCCTCATAACTTCAGGCTTTCCCGTAAGCAGCTGCTGCAAACAGCAGGAACCCACATCCTCTGTTAATTTGGGTACAATTACCTCACAGACGCTCCCTCAAATTCAGAATTCCTGTTAGTGCACCCAAAAACTCCCTTAAAGCCCAGCTCTTCCTTGTTAAACATCCGTGTCCCTGCACTCACATTCCATTTGCAATTGTAACAGGACCCAGCAGAGGGATGAGTGCTCTGCATTTTCCCGATTAGCATCTGAAAGGGACCAAGTTTTGGATGACAAATCCTCGATTTTTTCGGGAATGTGACACAATAGTCCATGATGCGGTGGATGGGTTCCAGTGAGTGGCTAAATACAAACTAAAAGCTTTTCCCGCTCTCCTGGGTGGGTCTGGGGGACACAAAACTGCCTGTGGCAGGTTCTGGGAGGTGCTCGGCTCCAGTGGAACCTCCTTAAAGGAAACCCAGTGGGAATTTTGTGTGGAACGGGGGCCAGGGGCTTCTCCGCTGGGGCTGCCAGATGGTGCCATTTGTTGTGGAGCTCCAATCCAGCCCGAATTTTCCGGGGCTGGAAAACAGGAGGGACGCAATGGGAAACAGCACCTGCTGCTCCCCCTTCCAGTCCCTCCGGCATCAAGGCAGAGAAACTTCCAAAGGAGCTGCAGAACTCAGCACTATTAAAAATTAATACTACTAAAGGTCAGCATGAGAAACTAAAATTAAAAAGCACCTGCTGCTTGTTGCAACGTTTTCTTCTGAAATATTTGATTTCTTCGAGTAAAAGAATTGTAGTAACACATAGAACAAATAAGAAACCACTTTGGAATAAATTTTAAATCACTTTAGTTAAGTGGAACCAAAATCAGAAAGTCTATAAATTACACAACAGAAAGCAATTCAAAATATACTCTGAATAAGCCAAATTCCCAAATTCTGACCACTGGAGCCAGGAGAATTTATGCCCAACTGGGAAAAAACGCTGCTGTCCGTGTGCAAATTATTTCAACAAAATGTTGGTTATACTTTTAGTTACCCAAAAAAGCCTTTCGAGCACTAAAAGGAGATTTGGGGTCAGACCAAATTTTCTAAATAGCTTTTGAAATGTTTAAAAGCCACTGCAGTGTATTAAGGATTTCAGCAAGGAGTGTTTCAGCCAGCTCAGCTGAAATGTTTCCACCTCCCAAAGTTCTGAGGTGCAAGTGATCCTTTCAAGAAATGATCTGGATAACTGGAAGCTCTTGGGGAGTCCCAAGGTGGAAAAGATCCTGTTGAGCACCACACACCAGCGATCCCATCAATAAATCCTGGTCTTAATGGGACTCTGAGAGAAAGAAGCTGAGGTGACATTGTCTCAAAATTCTCATTTTTCACTCTATTCTCCCAATACAAACCTGACTGTATCCCACTGAAGCCAAAATTCAGCATGCAGCACCCTTAAACCAGATCTTCCACCAGAACAAATAATTTGAGGAACAATTATAAAGAATTACAAAGAATCATAGAAAGTCTTTGTTTTTGAAGAACATAGAGACATATAAACTGTCTTGATAATATGAACTATCTGAATGCTCACCTGCTGCGATGTCATCATCAACCAGGTCGTGCTCCTCCTCCTGGACTTTGGCTTCTGTTCCTGAGGGATCCGGGGTGGCAGTCCCAGTCTGAAGGGCTTCTGTGGTCACTCCAGCTGGAGGGAACAACCCAACACCCCAAAATCAGGGATTTGGGGAAATAATTCCCTGTTTCCTGCAGCAGCTAAACTTCATTTCATTCCTTCAGGTCCTGCCTTGCTTTGGGCTCCTTCAACTCCAACCTCGCACAAGATGCTCAACCTCATCTAGAAATAGCAAAATTTGATGTTTATTTGGCTTTCCAGGGCTGACATGGATTATTCCCCATCCCTGGAAGTGTCCCAGGCCAGTCTGGATGGGGCTTGGAACACCCCGGTCTCGTGGAAGGTGTCCCCGCCCGTTCCAGCCCAGAGCATCCCGGATAAGCATTAAACACCCTCAATTTTGTGCTGCCACACCGCAGATTTCCCCTTCAAAACAAACCACGATTCACCTGAACTAGCAGAATTTTAGGAACACAGGAAGCAGAAGGCCCCCCAGTCAGTTTTTGGGCAGAAAGGAGCTTTGCAGAGGCTGCCCTGCCTGCCATCGGTCGGCTCCCCACGGCTCGAGCGATGCCGGCCGCTCCCTGGCTGCCGCAGCCGCACGCGCACAAAGGTCGCAGCCCGATAACCTCTGGCTTCCCGTTAAACAGGAGCCACGTTCCAGCTGCAGGAACAGCCACGATTCCGGAATACACCGGATATACCTGTCCCCACACCACGGGCCGGGGCCCCCACAGCATGTTAGGGAATATTTACACTGACCACGGTACATCCAGAAATAAACACACTAAAACAGGAATTTGTTATGCAAAGGAATCCCTTCCAAAGGAGAATTGTGTTTGCAGAATCTGACACTGATTTTAATCTGCTGGACCTAAAAATTGGCTGATTTTTGCCCCCTCTTTCTATATTTATCAATATATTATCTGTAATTTATGCCCCAATATTCAGTGGCAAAATTGGGAGGAGTGGGGGATGTAGGAAAAAAAGGAATATTTCTTTGTCTTTCCTATTCTCCTCCCTCTCCTTCTAGCAGAAAATGAGACTTGCCACAAGTCTGTTATATCCCACATCATTCTTATTCCCTTCAATTCCTCCAACGCTGTAACCTTAATTCCAAGTTTCAACACTCGCCATAAAAACTTAATCCCAATTTGCTAGTTGAGACCCACTGGAAAGGTTTCCAGTCTAACTGAGCTCAGAGGAATTCGAAACACACCCCAACACCCACGGAATTCCTGCATTCTGTTTAGATCCAATACCGTGATTAGACACCCTGAAATCGGTTGGTGTTTAACAGAGATCTTTGAACAGAAACTGGATTTTCAGGGGGAAAAAGCTCATTTTAAGGAAGATGAGAACGTTGAGATGCTCTCATTGAGGGGAATATCCGAGAATTCCCTGGCGGCCAGGGACGCCCTCTGCAGGAGCCACTCAGAGGTGAAGGGCCAGGGCTGGATGGATTACTCGGAAGGCGGGGTTCCCAAGGCCCTTTTCCCGGTCTCCCCGGCGGGTGGGCTGTTCCCGGGGCGCTCCTTACGGGAGATGACGCTGTCCATGTACTGGGGCAGGTAGGGAGCCCAGGCGTCGATGGTCTCCTTGCGCCCTGCCTGCTCGATGCGGCGCAGCTCGGCCAGCAGCAGCGCCTGCGCCGCCTCCCGCACCTGCAGGGCAACACATGCAGGGCTGCGTCAACCAGCCGGGGGAAACACATCCCAGAGGGCCAAAAACCACAGAAATACAGGTATTTAAACGTTATCCTGACAGGGCTTAACTAGAAAATATTCCTGAATCGTGAATAAAGGCTGCAGGATCTGTGCTGGTAAAGAATTACGTGGGGTTTTTCACACGAAGGGGAAGTTTAATCACCGAAAGACAACATCGACCCCAAAAAGTTAAGGCTGAACTCACCTCCAGGCACCGATCCTGCCAGCGCCGTGCCAGCATCTCCAGGAGAGGAGGCCGGAATTTCTCCAGCCCCAGCAGGTCCGGGAGCATCACGCAGTGCATGGCAGCCAGCTGGCTCCAGCCTGGGGAAACACAGCGGGAGCACGAGGAATAAACACATCTCAAGTTCAGGTAAGTTCATTTACGGTGACATTTCATAAATAAATCACAGCGAACTCACAGGTATTACCCCTTCAAGGATCTCACGGGGTTTCTGTCCTGATTTAAAGCCATGCAAATATACCCAATCACAGTTTGCCTGCTATCCTTATTTTTCCACCTGAATCTTTATTTTAACACACTTAATCCAGGTGAATTCCTACAACAGGTCTGCAGCACTGTGCAGGTAAAACCAGGAGAGAAATAGAGAGTTCAAGTGACGCAGTGTGTAAAAGTGCTTGTGAAATACCCCGTATTGTATTTAATATATCCAGCATTACATCCAGCATTATATTCAAATCTTCATCAACACCAAAAATCAGATTTAAGTGGTGTGAAACTGCTTGTTTTTTTGGTTAAAAGCCAACAGGGAACCCAACCCCAGGTACCCCACTGGCAAAGAAGAATTCCTTTTAGAAATCAAATGAAAATAACAATGAGAAAGGATTTTAGCTGGAAGTAAAGGATAAGTAGAAAAGTGAGGAAGGAATACCTTCATTGACTAAGAAACAGGAATGGAAAGCAGAAGTGTCAGAGTGCCCAGATTCCGTGCTGGAAGCAGCAGCAGGAGCAACTTGCAGAGGAAAGAAGAAATAAAAGAGAGAAAAAAAGAGGGCAGTGAGGAGAGCAGCAGCGGAAAAACGGATTAGTATCACTGGAGAATGGAAAACAAAGAGGAAACTGGGATGGTCTTCAACTTAAATATTCAACTTAAAAAGAACACTGAGCTTCAAAATAATATTCAACTCAAAATAATATTCAGCTTTAAAATAATATTCAACGTAATGAGAACTCCAGGTTTTCCAAGAAGGAAGAGGCAGACATGCAGCTGCAGAGGAACATGGAGACAGTAAGAGAAACTGGGATGTTTTGAAAACATCAAAGTACATCTAAATCAAGTGTTAAATATGTTTTTAGGCAGGTGGGTGTGGTCTGACTTCATGGCTGACTGTAAATTGGAAACCCAGGAATTCTGCTGTTTCTTCTCTTGCTTTTCCCATATTTCCATAGATTTGGAAATTGTAATATGCATTAAAAGCCAAAAAAATAACACTTAATCAGCCTGAGCTGCCCCATCTGCCACTCCAAGATGTCCAGAGTGAATTCCTGAGGGTTGGTTGGAATTTAAGTTCATTTTACATGGGCCCCTAGGCAAAAAAGGAGTAACTTTTTACCACAGGAATGCCAAAAAGCCTAAAGGAGAAGGACACAAACCCAGGCCTGGCACCCAAACAGTACCTGGGACATCTGTTTTGGAAACTCCCATGGCACCAAGCTGTTGAGGCCGGAAAAGACCTGGGAGATCATCAAATCCAACCAGGAACTGGCCCCACAGTGCCCACCACTCCCCATGTCGCCAGGGGCCACATCTAGCCCTGCAGTGCCCTTCGGGATCATCGTTTCTCGGGGTGGGGGTGATCTCCAGGCAGCTCCAAGCATTACCCAGCCACGAACGCTCCGTGACTGCGCTGCTGTCCCACGGAAAGCCCTGCAGACCTTCTGGCCTGCATGCGCCGAGGGCACCGTGGGGTTGGGAGGTCACTGGCTGCCGCTTCCGCCCTCACCCGTGCCCAGATGTCCTGCACAAGCATCCTCCCATTAATCCCTCCCTGTTATTCTGCTGCAGAACAACAATGGGATCAAGCTCCTGAATGGATGGAGCATTGTCTTTGGAACGGTCTGTTTGTTTTGCAGGCTCGGAACTGCTTTTGTCAGCGGGGGACATCTGCATCCAACCTCCTTCTCCCAGGCCTTCCACGCCAACGGCACGAGGGAGGCACGGGTGGCTGCAGTAAATCCCTTCCCACCCCACTTGGAGAAGGTGTCTCAAAAGGGCAGCTTAATTCAGGAAAAATATAAAGTACAGATGCACAAACCCACCCCAGACTGGAACTAAAGCTTCACTGCAGAGCTTTTTGCCTGGTTTTGCTGGAGTTGCTCCTGTTCTTCCAACATAAGAGTAAGGAGTTCCAACCAGCCAAGGAGTGATCCTGGCAGTGAGCTGGGATCACTCCCACAGAAACGCTCTGGGATGAGTCTGTAGAGCCTTTAGCTACAGGCTTTAAGCCTCCTCAGCACCAGAATGTTTGGGAGCACTTGAAACAGGCAAAAACTCCTTGTCAGGGAATGATGTCATGGCAGAATCAGCATCTTGTACTGATTCTTAAACAGGTCCTAATCCTCAACAATTTCATCTAGATTAACACTACAACACTGCACTACTTTTTCCTCCCATGCAGTAATTTTATCTCCTGACAATAAAGCGTTAAATTCGGTGTAAAGAGCTGGAAGAACAGACCCGAGGGCTGCAAAGGAAGTGGTTTGTACCTTGTTTGATTTGCCCTTGTGCTGCATGGCTGGACATCGGAGGGGGCGGCTTCACCTTGGCCATCTCGGGGGTGCCCGGCCTGGGCGGCCTAAACACGAAACATCCATGGAGAGACACATCAGCTCCAGCCCCAAAGGCTTTGGGAGCCATTCAACCCCATCACAAGGCAAAACCACACCACGTCCAGGGCTAAATTGAAATGGAGACTGCCAAGTTACGGGAGCGTTTGTCGTACCTGGTGGGGCCTTTCTTCATGTGGTCCCCGATGAAGGTGGCATTGGTCATGCTCATCAGCGTGTTGGCCAGGGAGATCACGGACAGCAGGTGCTGCGTGGTGACGGCCCGGGACACTCCGTACGTGCCCTTTCCCAAGCCTTCCGTCACGGACATTTTCCTGCCTAACTCCTCGAAGGCTGCCTTGCCCACGGGCTGGTTGTAGCCAGGGAGCATCAGAGACATGTGGCCACCTCGGGACAGGAGGCCGAAGGACACGGTGCAGTGCGGCTTCAGCATCCCGAGGCGATCCAGGCAGAGCTCATCCAGCACGGAGTTCAGGCCCCAGGCGTGCAGGCAGGACATGAAGAGCTTGGCTGTATCCATGGTTAGATTATATTCCAACAAAGTCAGTGGTTTGGATTTGCTGGAGCGATATTCCGGGTCGCCATCTTCTCTCCTCTGCCTCATGGCCTCTTCATCCTCATCTTCATCATCGAGGAGATGCTCCTTGATGTTCTCCTTGATGGTTTCCTTGACCTGCTGGAAGAGCACGGCTGCTCGTTTGCCAGTGAGGAAGGAGCCTCCCTTGTCGGAGCCACCGGAGGCTTTCTGTAAATTCTCGGGAGAGACGAGGGCGGTGTTGGGCCGGGAGGCCTCCTCCGTCAGCAGCTGGATAATCAGGGCCTCCACGTCGAAGAACAGCACGTGGATGTCAGGGTCTGTTAGGTTGGTCTTGATGGCCTGAACCATCAGGGAGTTATGGGAGTATTTCGGCAAATTCCCCTGGAAAAACAAGAGAGCAAATTGAAATTTCCATGAGGGAAGCTGTGGATGAGCCAAGCTTGAAACACACCCACAAACCACAGAAATTCAATTTACAGACTTTTATAGGCAAACTGAGCTCTCCAGGTGAGACACGAGTTCACATCTCCTGAATCCTACGAGATCACAATTACATTCCAAGGAACAGCAAAATTCTAATCTTCTGTTATTAAGCTTAAAACACATTAAATATTTTGTATGGAATCACTACATGCCATTGGCAAAGAAGCTGCTCAGATTCACCCGGACCTGCAATTGCTGCACCACTTGGCCATTCCAATTAAGTCCATCTTCTTCCTCCTTCCCTCCCTCCCAAGGAGGAAAAGAGGGAGGAGGGAGAGAACTCAGGTGCTGTGGGATAAAAGCTGAAGAATGTCAGAAAGCAGACTGGAAACCAGAACATGAATAAAAGTTTTCCAGCATTATTCTCCCTAAGACCTTCAGTGGATGAGGAGCCCACACATAAAACACTGCAGGTACAAATGCAGCATTCCCGATCCTGCCGGGATGCAGCAGGAAGAGCAGCAGGAATCCTGAGCACACATTTTTTATGGAAATGTGCTGGTGGTGCTCTAAGGAACGTTCTCACTACGGGAGATTTCTCTCCAAACGGAAGGTGACAGCAGAAGGCAAAAGAAAGGGATAAACGGGAGAAGCTGGGAGCAGAGCACTGCTGCGCTCTGCTGGCCACAAGCTGTGCCAGGGGAGGTTTAGGCTGGATACTGGGAATAATCCCTCATGGAAAGGGCTGTCCAAACCCAGGGCAGGGGTGGAGGGGTTTAAAGCCGTGTGGATGTAGCACTTGGGGACGTGGGATAGTGGTGGCCTTGGCAGTGCTGGGGAACGCTTGGACTTGATCTGAGAGGGCTTTTCAGCCTAAACCATTCCATGGTTCCAGAATCTGTAACTCAAACCTGAATAAAACCAAAGAGTAGGATACACACCGAAGTGGGATCATGGACAGCAACATAAACTGGGCAACAACCACGTTCAGGTTTTGGGGAGCTCTGTCTGACAACCCTCTGGTTACAAGGATGGAAACTTCCCGTATTTCATTCCTTTCTGGAAGTACAGGCTCCAGCCGGAGCACGCCCACCTTATCCGAGGCCTCGGAGGCCAGCAGGTTGGTGGCCAGGGTCTGCAGCTTCTGGTGGGCCACGTTCTTGAGGGCAGCCAGGCTGCGGCGGGTCATGGCCTGCTTCAGGTTCACGGCGGGGTGGCTCAGCGAGTCCACGGCCGCCGGGACGGCCTCGTCGCAGGCGTTCAGGATCTCCACCGCCGTGATTCCCATCACGCACCTGTCCAGCGCCCCTGGAACGGCGGGAGGGACGGAGAAACAGCTCAGCATCCCAAACAGCACAGGGAACAAAGGCCTGGACGTGACGCACTGCCTGCTGTGTTTTAACAGCTAGGCTCGGAACTAACATTCCTAAAAGGATGGAATTTTCCCTAAATTTCCACGAGGTTCAAAAACCCCTCAGTGTGATTCTGTACTGATCACTGGTTTAGGGAACACCTGGAGAGATAATGTCCAAATATAAATGTGCAAAAGTGTTTTAATTCTCCCCTCAGACACAGCCTCGACAGCACTAAAAGCAAATCTATACTTGTATGCATTAAAAATGGATTGATCAACATCTCTGAGCTCACCAGTGTCCATCTGCCAGACGTACACGGAGCCATCCGAGCATCCCACCACCAGGTAGTCATCGGACGGCCTCCACTTGATCACTTGGATTGGGAAGAGGTGGCGGGATGCCAGCATGATGCATTTCTTCTCCCTCAGACTCAGCAGCCCCACGGAGTGATCACTGGCAACGGAGCAAATACAGTGCTGGACTCTTGCCTGATAAAAGAAAAAAGGGAAAAACCTTAATCATAATGCAGAGAGTTGGTATTAAAAACCTTTCCCCCACTGGGCAGAGCAGGGTGACCAAAAGCCTCTTTTATAAACAAAATTCAGGCACCTCCACCTATGTTCAAACTCACTGAGGTCACTGGGAACAGAACTCCCTGACCAGAAATTCCCTTTAATCCATCCTTTGCACATCGTAAGGAGCAAATGGGTATTAAATCCCATTTTGTTAAGCAAACCCCAGCGTTTTCGATCAGTGTCACTCCGTTCATTAAATTCTGTTTATTCAGCTAAGTTACAAGAGGCAAAATTGTCTCTAGACTCTATTTTTAATAGGTTTAATAAAGCCCCTATTTTCAGTCCTTTATATAATTAAAACATGATGGAACAAGCCATAAATAACAGAATAATCAGGCTCTTTTTAGTGAAGCTCTTGCCAGAGTTGAGTCGGTGCTACATCTCCAGCATTCCACGTTGCATTCCCATCCTCAAGGAGGGCTGAGGTGCTGAAAGGGCTATCCTAGAGAACTTACACTGCAGTTTTCTGGTGGAACAAGCAGCTGGGTGATTTCTCCCCCGTGGACACAGAAGATATGTTTCATCTCTCCAGAGAAGATATCCCAGATGATGACGGAGAAATCCACCCCGCCTGAGATCAGGTACCGCTGGTCGTAGCGGGAGGAGACCTGGTGAGGGTACAGCAAACACGTGACCTTGTTCCGGTGGCCTCGGAGTGTCCGGTGAGGGGGCCAGCCTGCGAGGGGGCAGGACAGGGGCAAAAGCACAGAAAAAGAGAGGAGAAACGGAAATTCAACAGAACAGTCAACTCCCAAGTTGCAGTTTGTCCCGCAATTCAGGTCCCAAAACTATGAAGATAATGTTATATGGAACCCACACATCCAACATCAGCCCAAGCACAGCACGTGGTAGGTTCTTCCCACAGAGATTTCTACTGGCACATCAATACCCAGCAACACAGTGCCAGGAACAATTCTGGAGAACACAGGAGATGCTCCCTTGTTGTATCTTTGCTCCTGCATCTCAAAACCCCCGGAGAAATATCCAAGCTGACCTTGCCTGGGTCAGGAGCTTAAGGGATTCCCAGCACAGACCGGAACGGCAGATTTATAGGATTTGTGCCTGTGAATGGCCCACTGCTCCCTCGTGCCCGTACCTCTGCGCAGCATGTGCTCTCCCTGCAGCAGCTGCACGATGGCGGTCTGCGTGGCCGGCACGATGACGATGCTGCCGTCCTCGCGGCCACACACCAGCCGCCCGTGCGCCGGGATGTACACGCTGGCTGTCACCCGCAGCGGCTCGCTCACGTTGGGAACGATACTCAGCTGGTCGATGATCCCCGCGGGACGAGGGCTCAGCTGGTCAAAAGCTTCCTGGAGGGATATGGAGGTGGTTGTCTGCAGGCCTGGGAAAAGGAGGGAAAGTATCAGCAGGGCTGAGGTGGGAGGACTCGAGCAACTGCGTCTAGTGGGAGGTGTCGGGAGTTGGAATCGGATGTTTCAGGTCTCTCCCAACCCACTGTGGGATTCTCTACTGGAAATGAATTCACTACAAAAATAAAGCTAATAAATATTTTGAGCATATCTGAAGAAATGAAGTTACTACAACTGCTGCAATTAAACCCCAACTTCATGATCTGTGGGAGAACCAGCAGGCTTTATCCAGCAAAAACGCACAGAAACCACAAAGACCCGGCTATTAATTAGGTACCTTTTGCACCCTCCTGCTGGTCAAGGGTGTCAGGCACGCTCCAAATGCACAGTCTCCCTGAGGAGTCTCCTTGGATCAAGAGCCTGTAGGAAAACTCCCTCTGGCCACAGAAGAACCGAGTCACTGGAGGACATATTAGGAGCTGTTCAAAAAATAAGGAACAGCCTCAGACCACACACATACTCAGCTCCAAGCTTCCTCCCTTCTAAAAGCAGGACAAAACCTCACACAGCCCATTAAAAAGCTCCAAAGAAACAGATGTACCTGTTTATCTGCTCTGTCCAACACGCTGTACAATAAAGGTGGAATCAAGTTTTCCACTGCTTTCCCCACATCCCTGCGGAATGAATCACTGGCTGGCAGGCAGCTGGGTGTAAAAACGAAGAAAGGAGTAAAACTCCTTGCACTTAGAGAGTGATTCCTACAGTAGGACATGGATGTTACTCCCACCCTCGTGCTCTGATCACACGAGGGCGAGGAAGGAGTTCCCACGTGACTTAGGTGGGAATATTCAAGATGAAACACCATCTCTACCCGGAACAAACATGTCTGCGCACCATGAAGATGTCAGAAGAAAAGTCTTTGATTTTATCCTTGTAAATTTTAATTTCTTCAATGCCCAATTCTGAATTAATTTTATAGTTTTGTATTTACATGCCTTCCCTTACCGGACCAATATTTCAGTAGTTCTTCGATTAATTCAGTTCAATTCAAATTAACCCAAGATTAAACAAATGGGTTATTTCTTTGTTGAGTACCTGGCTGGTAATTTATAGATGAAACTTTGTCCATCCTCTGTCCATACAATCACTTTATCAGCTGCCACAAAGTCCCCACCAGTCCAGGTCTGCTCATTTTCACTGGGGACTGAACATAAGAGGGAATAATCTCCAGCATCAAAAACCTGAGAGGAAACAGCAAAGGCTGTTGTTATTAACCAATTAATCACACATTAAAATGCCCAGGCAGCAGCTGATTTTGGGTTCAATATCACAGAATCATGGAATGGTTTGAGTTGGAAAAGACCTTAAGGATCATCTTGTTCCAAACCTGCACCACAGGCAGAGACTTGGATTAAATATTCAGAAATACATTAAATATATAATAGAGGTACATTAAAGAGACCTGGAGCATCTTCATCTAAACGCTTTCATGTAGTTTAACTGAGATTCCTGAGGGAGAGGGTCCAGGGGCTCTGCCTTACCCTCCAGTACTTGGAGCAGACGACCAGGAGCGAGCGCTGGGTGAAGGCGCAGAAGGAAATGCTCTGGCAGTTCTCGCAGTAGATGGGCTTGGATTCCTCCTCAAACACCGGGGTGGTGTCCTAAACCACACAGAACCAACACTAAACCAACTCCTTCCTGCTCAAACCGAACTCGGGACCGTGCCAGCACCCACGGAAGAAGGACTGGGGCACTTCTCAAGGTGCCAGATGGTCGATTTCCACGGAAAACCCAAACACTCGGAGCAGTTTTATTCCATTACTCCTCCTAAGAAGATCTGCAGGAGCACGTGGTGTCCTCTTTGGGCACTTAAGTCTCCCAAATTCCCCAGCAGGACAGATTAGTGGTGCTGACCTTGCAGCCAGGTAGGAAGATGGAAGGAAGCAGATTCCGCTCCCATGTCATTCCTAAATAGAAGGTGATTTTTCCTTACAAGAGGTTTCTGAGAACAGTTGATTTACTAGAGGTTTGAGACCTGGGGCAAGTCTCCTTTAAGACTTTTATTCATTAGTATCCAGGAAATGCCAAATAACAGGGAGCTGGAGATAATCCTGAACAATGAATATTCCTAAAAATGGCATGGTCTGCTCAGCAAAATATTAACCCAAATCACTGCATGGTACAAATAAAAAACAGATTTGGAAAAATTAGAGATAATCCTACACTTAATTTGGAAATCAGTTCTCTGAGCAGGATTAGGAATTCTGATGGCAACTTAAGTCAGTACAGGAAAATTCAGTGAGTTGATTTTCCACTGGCAAAGAGGAAAAAGAGTATCAGCAGCAGAGTACCAGGAGCAGAACCCTCCATTGCACCAAGAGGTGTCACCAACCCAGCAGCCTTTGCCTACCTGCAGCCGACTGACTTCCGAGGTGATGATCCAGACCTTCAGGATGCCAGTCACAGACACAGCCACGACAGTGTCCTCTGGGAAACACAAAAATCAGGCTGAGGCACAAGGACTTCCTCACTTGTGCCCATCTGAGCATAAATGAAAACCTGATCCAAGCATTCCTGGAGCGTTTGCTTCCGAATGGAATGCTTGTTTGCGAAGATGGGCACGGAACAAGGAATAAATGAAAGGCATCAGCAGGAAACGCTTCATACCAGAGCTCATTTCCAGTTGTTGCCGCCATTGATTTGTTGTGGGGACAACAGCTGAGCTTTCCCACCCCGGGACTTTGGGAATGCCCAGTTTACAACTGTTGTTGAGCCTTAACTCAAGAGAGAAGTCCTTCAGTCAGGATCTTCCCCTCAGTGTTCCCCAAACCTCTCAGGAATTCCAGTCTCCACAACGGGAACACCTGAACAAGACATTCATCCGCCAGAAATTGAAGCCCACCAAATTAACACCAACGAGCAGAACAAACCAGGTCTGTGCTCGGGTGACGCTTCAGCCCGTGCCAGCTGATCCAGCCGGAGCAGGATTCCCAGGGAAGCTGTGGCTGCCCCATCCCTGGAAGTGTCCAAGGCTGGGCTAGACAGGGCTTGGAGCAGCCTGGGCTAGCGGAAGGTGTCCCTGCCACAAGAAACAATCACCTTGTGTCCTGTTGGACCGGATGATGGTCATGGAGCTGATCCAGTCAGGAGAGATCTTGGATATCAAAGAATAAAGCACTTCAAGGCTGGTTGCATCCACGACCAGAATTTCAGGGTAATGTCCATGGCACAGGAGCCTCCCTTCCCGCTGCGTGCCGACCGTGAACTGATAGAACTACACAGATGGGAACAAGCACAAATCAGAATCAGTGTGGGACAGGCATTCCTTCATTTTGCACCTCGAGTGCGTTTCCCAAATCCATTCTGCTGCCCGCAGGAGGACACCTCCCGCTCTGCCATCCCTCCCAGGACTCACCTGGATGCCGGTGTGTGCACAGGCCAGCTTGGTGAACTCGATGCACCTCCCATCGTTCACGTCCCACAGGCACATCTCCCTGAAACACGGGAAAGCTCCATGGAAAACAGGCCAGGCTTCCAAGCACCTACCAGCACTTTGCACTGGGAGGAACTTCATTTGAACCATTTATTAGGGATTGTATCAACCGTATTTAGAGAAACTCAAAATCAACTGGACTTTCCAGTCCTCCTGAATCCACACGATCTCCCGCTCCCTCTGAGGATAAATTACTGAACCTGCAGGAGTTCAAACGAGCAGCTATTCCCCGTACTTACAGTACTTTTTAATTTAAAACTTCAGATTCAAATTTAATCAGGACAGAACCTGTGAGGTGCTTTCTCCTTTCCATCAGATGGATAAATTCCCAGTGAAAACACATTTTGGCTCCAAATCCAGTGGGAAGAGATTACTTAGCCCCAAAATTGGTCCAAGGTGGAAATTCTACATTCTCCCCTCAAATTCCTTGCTAAAAGGTTATTCAGGCAAATCATTCCCTACCTTCCCTGGATAAAAAATCTGTCTATTTGGATATCGACTGCACAAGAAATCCTTCCTGCTTCTCCCTCTAACCTACTGCTCTGATTAATAAACAAAACCAGTCAAAAATAAAATGGACTTGCTGAGGAATTTTTTCCTGAGGGTAAAAATCATCACAGTGCTGAAATATGGATAAATTAGGGACAAATTCCCATTATTTCAGTTCTGCACATCAATAAACACTCAGAAACTCACCCACTCTCTGATGCACTCACTATATATTGCTTTTCACTGGAATCCGAGGCCTTGGACAAACAAGTAACTGAGGCTGTATGACCAAAGAGCAGAGCTCTGGGATTGATCTGGGATCAGGGAAAGAAAACGGGAAGTCAAAATCACACAAATGACCAGAATATCTGTATCCCAGCTTTCTGCTTCCTGTGTTACACATCTATTAACATGTGTACACACATTTAATTAGCACAGCAGCGGATGGATCATCTTGGAAGACTTTCCACTTCACACAGCAATGAGAATTTGGGGGGAAAATGCGTTTTGCAAACTCCTCTCAATATTTACAAATCAGGAGCTGAACGTGGCTCAGTTCAATTTGAATTGAGCTTGGCTGAATGAAAAAAATTGTGTTGCACATGAAGAGTTTTCCCCGATTGAGTTCCTGTACATCCACAAGTAAGGGGAGACCTTGGAGCCCCTTCCAGTGCCAAAAGGGGCTCCAAGAGAGCTGGAGAGGGACTTGGGACAGGGAACGGAGTGCCAGGAAAAGGGGGAATGGCTTCCCATGGCCAGATGGGATATTGGGAAGGAATTCCTTTTTACAACACAGTATTAAGCAGCTCAGCTAGGAAGCAACTGGTTTAGAGCAGCCCCAGGAAGCCGGAATGAGTTAAAGAAACTTCCCCCAGAAGCAGCGACGAAGCTAGAGCTGAAGCACCTCTTGGTAACCTGGGACAGCGCTGTGGGAAGGGCGGAGCGGCCACCCCAGCATCGGGAGAGGCAGGACAGGCTGAGGCGCGCTCCCAGGCGGTGGGAACAGGAATCCTGGATCCATTACCTGCAGGTCAGCACCCAGGTCCCAGAGGCAGATCTGCCCGTCGTGGCAGCCGGTGACGATGACAGAGTCATCCACGAGCAGCAGGGAGGACACGCAGTGGGTGGGGGCACGCCGGCCCCACAGCACGATGGGCAGCACCAGGCTGTTCCCGGCCATGGCCACGGAGCGCCTGCAATTCCAACGAAACAACAACATTACCAGCACCCTGGGCTGCTCCTGGCCATGGCCACGGAGTGCCTGCAATTCCAATGAAACAGCCAACAGCAGCAACACGCTGGGCTGTTCCCTTTGCTCACGTTTCTGCCATCTTTTCCCCTCATGTTTCTACCATCTTGTCCCCTCCCATCTCCGCCATTTTGTCCCCTCACGTTTCCCGCCATTTTGTCCCCTCACGTTTCTACCATCTTGTCCCCTCATGTTTCCCGCCATTTTGTCCCCTCACGTTTCCCGCCATTTTGTCCCCTCACGTTTCTACCATCTTGTCCCCTCACATTTCCCGCCATTTTGTCCCCTCACGTTTCCCGCCATTTTGTCCCCTCACGTTTGTGTGTGTCACTCTTCAGGGATCCCCTCATTTCTCCTCAGGGAATGCCCTCACCTTCCCACAGGAATTCAGTAACATTCCTCAACCAGCCCCTTAAAAACACACATCTTCGCCAGTTCGATTTCTTACACATCTTGCAAAATTTTATAGGCTTTTCCCTACCCATATAGGGCCAAACAGCGCATCCCTGTGCGCACAGGGATTTTTGCCCAAATCCCTGTTTTTAGAGTAATTTTGAAGTAAAAAATGTTTTAAGCCCCGAGGCTGAAGCTGTTTTTATAGCCCTGATGCTATTATGTCCCTGCTACACAGAGATTCACGTTGGAATAGGGGATATCCTGCCTTAGGTGAAATCAACCTTGTATAATCCACTGATAAACTGGATCCTGGCCACTCTCCAGCAGGAAACAGATCCAGCACTATCTTTACAGCAACATTTCGGATCTTCCGAATGTATTGACACAAAAAACACGGCGGAATTTCAATTGTCCCCAGGCCAAAACTGTCTCAGTGACTGGGAACAGAAACTCAAGTTGTGGCAATAAAACCCGCTTGAATTTGCACAAGATTTAAACCCCACAACAACCCTCTGTTTGTGGTAGCAACATGCCCAGCTTGCCGAGCACTTCCATGTTTTTAGAACTGAGGTTTTCTTATCGGTGGAAAGGTCACGTTAAATAAATAACCAAACACTCCTTATGGATTATCCTGTGGAGGTTTATGCTCTGAACTTACCCCAGCTCAAACCAGAGCCAGAGCTCCGATTTAGAGCAGCGTGAACACACCAAAACAGGCAGGATTCATGGAAGAAATATTTTTAAATATGCGTGCTTTCCTTTTTTTTTTTTTTTGTTATAGCTACATACAGATTCTGCTACCTTGAGGTACCCAGCAAGGTCTGCATTTTTCACAGGTCTGTAAACCTGTTTCACAGCAATTCAGAGGGAACAAACCTGAATTATGACAGAAAAATAAAGGTCAGCCTGAATGTGAGTGAGGTTCCCAACTCCACGCCCCACTGGGATAACTGCAGGTTGCTTACAAGGAACCAACAGGCAAACCAGCAGCGTCCTCCTGCCACACAGTGGGGAGGTTTTCCAGCCCCGTCCATCCCACTCCATCCTGGAAGTGTCCAAGGCCAGGCGGGACGGGCCTTGGAGCAGCCTGGGATAGAGGAAGGTGCTCCAGGTCGCTCCAACTTGGACACTTCCAGGGATGGGGCATCCACAGCTTCCCTGGACAACCTGTGCCAGGGCCTCGATGGAGTCCAAGAAATTCCTGCCACCCCTCATCCACGTAAAAACCACAGGAATCGTTATTCCATTTGATGAATGCTGCCACCCTCTGCAGCCGGAGTACCGGAACACCACCGTGTCCGTGGAAAAAAGGGGGAAGGGAGGGAGCACAGGCAGGATAATGAATGGCTAAGGATTACACAGGGCTCCCGGGAGGCTCCTGACAAGTCAGGGATCAATTGTGGGTTTTCCACAAAATCCACATCACAAAATCAGTAATATCACATCAAACGACCCTTCCCAGTAAAGCAACTCATTTCTGGCAGCCCATTGGACCACTTTCATTAAAAGCTATTTAATTAAGAGCTCTAATTTAATGATCAGGATCAATAGAGACCAAAAATCCAGCCTTTTTCCACACTGCAAACCACACCTGGCCCTGCAGTGTTAATTGTTATGCAATGCTGGATCAATTGCTCTGTCTGGACCATCACAACACAGAAAGAGAAATTAATTCAGCATTTTAAACAACACGGTGACAAACAAAGAGCCACAATTAAACCAGGCTTGATTTGCAGGGAAATCGTCACAAGGATGGAATAAAAGCAGGAATAAAGCATCCGGATGCAACAGCACAAAATGCAAATACCAACAACAAGAACAAACACACCCACAGCAAACAGAAATACCCACCCCATTTTTGTGAGGAAACAAACCCAGAATGACTAAACCAGAGCTGAAAAACGCCAATAAGCAGCACAGAAATCCCTGCCCACTCCTCTGCTGTCCTACTGCTCCCAGTTCAGGGACCAAGCCGCAGTGATCCTGTGTCACCTGGCTGTCAAAAACAGCTGCCTTTTTTAATAAATACAGAAACTCCCCTACCGGGGCACAGAATTACTGCCTGAGATCCTGCGCTTGATGCTGCTGCATCTAAAGCTCCTTCTCAACACTTTCAAACCCACACCACTTCGAAAAAAGGGAATTTTCAAAAGGAACATACAGGAGGATATTACAACATACAAGAGCATTAGCACATAACTAACCCAAGAGATGCCAGATTTCCATGCAGAAAACACATTATCACCCCCTGACAGTCCCATTTCAAACACAGTTCTCAGAATATTTCATAGCAAGGCTCGGGGAGAGAGAGGAAAAAGAAAAACTACCTCTTTCCTTCTAGTTTTTGACTATGGCAGCGCAAGGCCTTCATAAAAAACTTCCTTTTGAGGAAAAACCACATTTTAATTCCCCAGGAATTTGGATTCCAGAGCTCAGCTCCGGCAAATGCCAACTGCAGCCCCTGCTAGCACCAAAATCCCTTTTTGTCTGAAAACAATCAATAATTCCATTTTTTGACATCAGTGATGACAAACTACAGGAGCAAATCAACACTGTCCCAGTGCCAAACGGGCCCAAAAGCAGGCAGGGAATCATTCCACACCAATTCACACATTCCAGCCACTCGGAACTCCCCAAAACCCCTATTTCCTGCAGAAAAGGGAACTTGGAAGTGGAAAATGGAGATGCCACGAGTAAAGTTCTTCCTGCTAGTGCTGTCTCCATGGGGTAAATTTGTCTCTATCGCTTCCACAAGTGCCAAAATCCTGGTTTTCTTCCCAAAACACAATAAAGCAGAGTTTCTGTTATTCCATGGGCATAGGGATATACACACATATCTATCTATCTATCTATCTATCTATCTATCTATCTCATCATCCTTGTATTTATTTTGCTTCACTTTAAATTCTCTCTATAAAATAAAACATTGCAAATAACAATAAAAAATAAATAATATCAAAATAATTCTAATATTATAAATACAATAAATGCAGGGACATGGGAACACATGCAACAGTATTGTACAATAAATACAACAAATGCAGGGATGTGGGAAAACACCTTCCTGAAAACAGGATTTTAAAAATTTTTCAACAGAAAGCAATTACTGAAATGAGGAAATGAACCCAGAAAATGTTAAATAATGTGTTAATCTGACAGAATAATCCAGTGACTCTTTGAACTGCTCTGCTTAAAGGTGGGATTTAGGCACATTTAATAATCCCGGATCAATTCCTATTTGAGTAAAGCCAGTAAACTGATTTTTCAAGTACAAGGTATTAAATACCGAATCCAAGACTCAACTAAACACCTTTTCAAGTTGTTTACCCAGAAATCCACAATATGAATTTTTACAGCCAGAAAAGCCCCCAAGTGGAATAAATCCATGGGAGGAAGAGGTAAAACAAAAGGAAACCCACCTTTGTTACACCAGAGCATGGCAAAAGCCAGGAGCTGCTCTTCCCAAACACTCGTATTCCCATTAAATAAGGAATTAATCTCAGGATATGTGGGGACACTCCAACAAGCTGCCCCCAAAATACTATTAAATAGCACAAAACAGCGTTAAATAGAATAAAATAGCTATGAATGGGCTGTTGATGCATTTGAGAAAAATCTAACTATTTTAATTTTAATTACAGATTATACTTTGTATTTATTATTTAGGGATGGAGAAAGTGGACCACTGAGGGAGAGAGAAGACAATGAAAACACCTTCCCTGGATACGCAGAAGGAAATACTAATTTGGGACACGAGATTTGAGTTAATTGACACCTCTGGAAGCCACTTGCAGGTTTTTCTGGTGCTTAATTTGATGACACACTAAACCCATAGTAATTCTTCCTGTTTCAAACTGTCAGAAAGGACAGTTATCCAAAGCAGCTGGGGAACACCAAATCCCATCCCTGGGTGCCAGGAGCACCGCGCCTGGCACAGAAAAGGGAAGTAAAACTGAGGAAGGCTACGAGGTAGCAAAAAATTGGCATTAAAAGGCATTTAAGCCCCCCAAGAGGATAATTCCGTGCGAGGAGCCTCTCCTTAGGTAAGGCTCCGTTAGCACAGATGGAAACCTCCATCCATTAATAACCTGGTGCACGTTCCGAAAAGGTTAAACTTGAAATCCCAAACCCAATCCTGCCCCGTTAGCAGTGTGGGGCCGGTGCCGGTGTCCCGGAATACCTGGGCTCCTGGGTCCCACGAATCCTTGGGCTCCTGGCCACCCGAGTCTCTGGATCCCCCCGAATGTCCGTGTCCCGGCACCTCCCGGTGCCGCAGCCCCCTCAGCACTCCCGGTGCGGATGCTGCGGGGGCCTGCGGAGGGCCGGGGGCTCACCCCACCCCTCCCGCTGTGAGCCAGCCGTTCTCCCGCCGCCGTCCCGGGCCGCACCTGTTCGGTCCCGCTCCGCGGTCCGGTCCCGGAGCCTTTCCCGGCCCTCACGTGTCCCGGCGCCGCGGCCCCGCCGCGCTCGGTGCGGCAGCGGCCGGATGACACCTCCTCCCGCGACACTGGCGCAAAGCCCCGGCCGCCGCACTTGACGGCAGCCGCCGCCGCCGCGGAAACGGCCGGGCTCCGCTGAGGGCGCGCAGGGAGCCGGTGATTACTTACTTAATTAATTAATTAGCGATTACTGTAAGGCTTTGAAGTTACAACAGGTGGGAGCAGAATGTTGGAGATATTCCTGGTTTTGAGCAGGAAAAGCGCAAATATGAGGCATCTCGAAGTGACATGTATTATATGTTGTGTTATTGAATACGTTGGGAAGTTGTCAAGAGTGACGCTGCAAATGGGGTCAGAAAGTCCTGGGTTTAATTTCGGCTTTATTTTGTGGTTAATACAAGCGTTTATTTGTCTTTTATTTCCCCCCTTTTTGCTTCAGCATTTATTTCAGAATTCTTTTCAGTATTGCGACACCTTGGCTTTACTAAAAAACATAATTTAAGGAAGCTGACAAAAAATTGTCATCAGTTCTGCCTGCTAGAGAGACGCATAATCCCCATAACGTCACAAAAAAACGAGTTAATGACGAAACTAGGACTAAATTTTTAATGTGAAAATTTAAACGCGCGTCTCCCCTCACGGAATTCCCGCGCTTGCCCGTTCCCAAAATGGCCGCCGGCGGCATCGCGCCCTCACTCGCTGCCCGTTCCCAAAATGGCCGCCGGCGGCATCGCGCCCTTCCCGCCATTCCCCTCCCCAACATGGCCGCCGGTGGCGCGCGC
>VZTI01000216.1:95048-123082 GCA_013397865.1 Struthidea cinerea
GGGGCGCGGGGGAAGCGCCGGGAAGGGCCCCGGGAAGGGCCCCGGGACGCGCTCCGGGCTGCGGGGACGCGCGTGTCAGCCCCGCGGCGCTCACAGAGCCTCCGCGCCATCCCACACGCCGGCTCCGGGGCGCTCCTGGCTGGAGCTGGGGCCGGAGCCGGGAAGGGCGGCTGCAGGAAAACGGGAAAACACACCTCGCTCACGCAGAAAGTGAGTTAAAACCAGGAGAACGCGGCCATAGGGTCCTGGGGCACATCCCAAAGAAGTGTGGGGGTTCCTGATTTTTTTCCCCCATATATAATGTAGCTGCAACCTGAGATTTAATTTAAGTGAATCCTTCCCGTGGTAGCCGCTTGTACACCCTAGGGAATTTATCCCGAAATTCATCCCGGAATTCTTCAGGTGCCTCCTGCACGTGTTGGCAGCCTGGACGGGAATGCAGGTGGGAACCAGGAGCTCTGTTATCCCCCTTTAATAAGACCTGATCGCTGATTAATTAGAGCATGATTAACTTAAGGCTATTATTGGGAGCTCTGTGTGAGTGCATAGCTATTTAGGGAAGAAATTCAGGGAATATATTTCGGGAAAGGTGAGCCTGTACACGAGTGGCTCCACCAAAATTCCCTCCAGCAAGAACTGAGGTTATTGGAGTGAATGAACCCAAGTCAGCCCCCGGTGACCGAGGGTTTCAAATGTCACATCCCTGGGCTGGACGCCGGTGGTGCTGGGAATCTGCAGCTGGATGGGAGCGCAACGGGCCCTGGGAGAGCGGGGAATGGCAGGAACTGCCTCCAGTCTCCAGGATTATCCCATTAATCACATTTGTCTCTGGGACTGCCTCAGTTCTAACTCCAAGTGTTGTTTTCCATTGGAATGTCCCATGTGGAAAAGCTCCGAATTGAAAACCCAATGGAGAATGAAAGAGCAGGAGGTTGTGGAGCTTCCCAGACACCAAAAATCACCTTCCATGCATTTCCTGAGCGCCCGACCAGGCCAGATTTGAGTTCCTGCCATGTGTTCCCCTTAATTTGAGTTATTCCCTGAATTCCAAAGGCTTGACAGCACACACAGAGCTTCCGGAGCATTTAATACACTTTTCCCTAAAACTGCCAGTGAGAGAATTCTGAAAACACTCTAAAGCAAAAGGGAAAAACACCTTTCCACTTAATTTCAGGATTGCATTTCCCCCTTAAATGTAGAATAACACTTAATGGCCAAAACACTTTGTTTCCTTGTTGATGTTTTTAAACTGAAATACCCAGGAGTTCCTGTGACACGAACAGTTTCAGTATTTGGATTTTTCGGAAGGCTTTTGTTTTCCCAAATGTTCCCCCGCTGGCCTGAATTTCCCCAATTCCCCAGCAGGCAGGAGCCGTGGTGGCTGGGCTCTGGAAGGCAGCGGTGTGTCACTAACACCGTGTCATTAACACTGGGGGAAATCTCCAATTGCGGCTTCCTGCCGAAAAAGCTGCCAGCAGAATTCGCTCCACGACTCTCCCTCCCTTGCCAACGTGTGTTTTGCTCCCCAGGCCCTCTCTGCCGCTCGGAACACGCCATTCCCTGGGAAAACGCCTTTTTTCCCCTTAAATGAACCATCAGGAAATAGTCATTTGCTTTCCTCGCTTTTCAAATGTTGCCCTTTCATTTTTCGTGGTTTATTTCTCTGGAAGTCCCAAGTCCTGCACTGGGATACAGGAACCGAGGGAAGCACAAGCATGGGATCATCATGGATCAGACACCAAGAGGCTTTTTTCCTGCAAAAATGGCATTTAAATTACCCACCATGTGCGGAATCAACCCCGCTCTGGCCAGTAATCCCAGCCCAGCCCTGGGACTGCTGGCCCAGCCCGGCTTTCGGCACTTCCCATGCCGGGCTCCGACTCCTTCTGTGCACAGCTGATGATGGGAAGAGCCTGAGGAAGTCCTGGAGCTGCTCCTTGGGCCAGGAAAGGTCAGGGAACCAAAGTGTCAGAGTGCCAGGGATGGATAAAATGCCCCAAAGTCTCCATCCCGGGGCTGAGATCGTTGGCAGTTTTTAATTTTTAATTTATTGTTTTTGTTTTTATTAAGGAAAAGGAAAAGGGAAAGGAAGTTGGAGGTGTTTTCCCTGATCACCACATTATAATGTCAATGGGGAAAAAGGGAGAAAAACAACGGCATTTTGGTGAATTTCCCCCATTTCTGACCACCGGAATGTAAAGCTTTTACACTTCTCAAGCAGCTCCAAAGGGAGTAAAGATGTTTTTCCTCCCCAGTTCTGCTCAGGGCATGGAATGACTCCACCCGCACAGCTCCCTATTTCATGGAAAACAATGGGCTCTCCCAGGTCAGTTTTCCTGGGCAAAATGGCTTTTTAAGGGAATTCATGTGGCATTATTTCCCGATTCCAGGGAAACCTGAACTATCCAGAGATAAATGCTCTAGAGTGCATGTCTCACACACCCCCAGGTAAATGTGAGCTGAGTCCTCAGCCCCACCTCAGCTTCCAGATCAGTTGTCCCTCAATATTTTCTTTTAGATACAATCTGCCTGTCAGAGGATGATTCGTAGCTATTGAGGCATGAATTTAATCCCATTTTTCGATAGGAATTAATATTATTTCTGGGAAGGCTGGGAAGCAGAGAGAAGGGATGGCAGCTTTTAACCGCAGGGCTGGCAGGTTTTAATTTGGAGTATTTTAGGCTCGGCTTAGGTGCTGCTGGCTGGTGTTGCTGAGGGCTCCTCCCGCTGGGATCCCGCGGCTCGGAGCCGGAGCAGGACGGGGTGACAGCCCCTCCCGGGAGAGCTGCCCGCGGCAGCCGGGGCCGGGGCCGGGCTGTCAGCTGCAGCTCCGGGAAGTCGGGCTGGGGCTGGAATTTTCCTGCAGTAATTAGTCTCTCTGTGAGTTTTTAGGCTCCGTGTCATGTTGTGAAGGCAACATGTTCGACAGCGGTACCTGCCGGGGGAGGATCCGCGGCAGCCGCATTTCTCATGCCAGACAGCGGAAAAATGGGATGTGAGACTCGGGAACGGCGGGGGGCACGGTGACTTTCAGCGACAAGGAGGATCCCAGCCAGTTGGCAAATGTCGGGCCGGGCCTCCTGCCTCTGCCTCGGCTCCTCGGGCCTTGGAAGCGCGGGCAGGTGGTGTTTCCCTGCCGGAATCACCTGTGGCACCTGAAAACCGGGCACCGGAAAACCGGACGGGTGAAAGTGCTGCACAGCCTCTGAGGGATCTCATCCCGTGCTCAGGGATGGGAATGGATCCTCGACTTCAATGGATTAAACGTCAGCTGGAGTATTTCATTGCTCTTAATGCTCCAAGTGGAGTCATTCCATATGTTTGGGAATTGTGCTAATATTGAGGGAATACCATCAGAACGGGTGATTTCCAGCTGGCTGTGGAGCTGGGAAGGGACAGGGCAGCCCCCTCTGGAGCCGTTGGTGCTGCAGATCCCTGGGATCTGGTGCTGGATGAGCTTAGTGAGGGACACCAGCCCCGGGCTGCAGAGGGAGCAGGTGGAGAGCACGCTCCGGAGCGATTCCCACTGGCTGGAAGGATGGGGGTCTCTTTCCCATGGCACGCTCAGAAATCATCTTTGAGCGTCTCATCCATCACCCCCAAATTGCTCAGCGACCTCCAGGCCAGCGGGAGCAGGGAGAGCATCTGTTCGAGCTGACGGAGTGCCAGGGCGGCGCTCCCGCCCCGCTCCCCGCTGCCGGGGGCAAAGGTGGGGCTCGGAGGTGGATGGAACCCCGGGAATGCAGCGCCCAAAGTCAGTGGCTGTTTGGTGGGGCCTGGGACAAGGGCAGTGCTCTGCCAGGTGTAGTTCCAGAGTGAAATAGGGAAAATGGGAATTCCCGCGCAGGACAGGACCCCCTCCCTTGGCACCCCTGCCCACGGCAAAGAGGGGACAAGGGCATTGCTTCCCGGTGGGAAGCATCCTGAAATACTCTGTAATACTGCTTTTGTGAAGGATGCGGGATTCCATAACTGGGGATGCTTCGTGGAAGTGAAACTCCCAAACGTGTTAGGGCTTGCAGGACACCGTTATTTTTAAATCCCCACGTTTGTAGGAATTGTAACCAAACACCTTTTCCAGCAGGAATGAAAGTACAGGCTGAGGTATTTTGTGGGTGGCAGCTGTGGCCAGAGCCGTTCCATAAAAATCCGTGCGTGGGGCTATTAATCCAGGCAGGAATTCTGCTGGCTCTGTGCAGGGTGTCTGGAGCAGAGCCTTCCCCACAGCTCACGCTGGGACATTCAGGGCGATGTTTTCCCAGTGTGTCTGTGCAGGAACCAGTGGAGCTCCCCGGAGCCCTGAGGGTACCAGGCATCCCTGAGGCGAGGCGGGATCTGTGCCCGGCCAGCGCTGGCCGTGCCTCAGTTTACCCCTGGGGTGACCTCCGCGTGCCCTCTCCCCTCGGAGCACCCTGTGCCGGTGCCAGGTGGGGGCTGGCGTTCCCGCCGCGGGAAATGCCAGCCTGCCCGCGCTTCCCATCACTAGGCAACGGCTCCATCCCGGTTTCTGTGCTCCCAGTTGGCACCTCCCACCATGTTCTTGCTGCGCAGGGGATGCAGAAGCCCAATTTCTATCTTTGGGTGCCAGTGCACGTCGGAGGCACCGGCGCGAGCACGGGGAAATCGCTGGCACGCAGCGGGCGGGTGACACGGGGACCCCGCGCGCCTGGAGCTCCTCGGCGCAGGGCCGGGGGCTGCCGAGCCCAGGCCAAAAAAGTTGGGAGGGTTTTTTTTGTCACATCCCAACTCGGAGCAGCTCAAAGAAACAAACACTTTTAATGGAGCATATGCAGGCGCCCGAGAAGGAGAAGCTTCACAATGCATCTGCTGCGGGACCAGAAGGCTCTGCCGAGGTGTGAAGTGGGAGGAGAAAAATTCCGAGTGGATGATGCCAGAGAAGATTGCAGAAATATTAAGCAGAAGGAATGTAAACACGTGGAGCTGGGAAGGGCTGGCACAAAGAGCCATCGGGTTCAGGGCCGTGGGGATGGCCCCAGGCCCCACCCAGGCATGGCCGTGGACACCTTTGCAGGGCACTCCCCACCCCGGGAGCCTTTCCCCGCTGCTCGGCTCCGACTGGGTGTTCAGGCTGTGTCCCAGGCCAGGCTGGATGGGGCTTGGGGCAACCTGGGCTAATGGAAGGTGTCCCTGCCCCTGGCAGGGGTGGAGTGGGATGATCCTTCAAATCCCTTCCAAGCCAACCCATTCCATGATTCTCCAAGGCACCATCAGAGCTCCTCCGCTCAGCTCCACCATCCCCAGGGCCCGGGAGCCTCGCAGATTGATTTCCATTTTCCACAGGGAACAACAGCTTCACCGTAATATCGATTTCCACGCAACGTGTTCCGCTGCAAACACAAACACTGGGAACACCTGCCTTCGCTGCTGATAGCAGGGAGGGCTCCTTATCAGCGGGAGTATCACCTCATTACCCCTGTTCCGCATTCAGGAGCGTGCAGGGCTTATCTCTTCCAGCCAGTGGCCAAATTCTGCTCTCCCTCAACCCTCGGCACCACGGAGAATCCAGCGAGGCTGCGCACTTGGAGCTGGAAGCAGGATCTGGAGCTCTTACTCCTTAATTCTCCTGATTAAAGGAATATTTCCCAGTTTCAGAGCTGCCTTTCTGCCCACCTCTGGCACGTGCAAGGGGCTCTTCCCCCAGTACCACCAGCAGCTCCAGCACAAGGCAGGATTGGGATGCCCCGGGCAGGGTCTCTGCCCCTCCTCAGGTGCTTTGTGGGAACTCCAGCACAGGGTGTCCCCCTGAGCACAGGCTCCATTCCGTGCTGGGAATGGCCAGCAGGATTTCTGGGGCTGAACCACTGAGGCTCAAACTGACAAGAGTTCCGAAAGAAATCCCAAGGGTGGGATTGAGACTCCCAAAGTGGAGTTTTGCCTCCGATGAACAGCAGTGTCCTGTCTGGGTGCTGTCCTATAAGTGACCCTCGCTGTCGGCCATGGCCAACTCCCATCTCCTGTTTCCCATCCCTTTTCCTGACACCCCGCAGCCAAATGCCCGGTTTTCCCTGTGCCTGGGAATGCCTGGTTTTCCCTGTGCCAGGGAAAGGTGACTCCCTCCCGCTCGGCATCCCCAGGGAGGCTGAGCCGAGGGGCCGTGGCTGCCAGGGCAGCTTTGCCCGAGGTTCCGGCCACAGAAGAGCCAGCGGCATCTGCTGAGGTGGCCAGGAGACAGTTTAATGTATTCCTCTGACCTTTCCAAGCGCTCTTCCAGCTGCAGCTGCCTGGTGGCCCATGAGGGACGTGTGTGCTCTGTCTGGGAGATGGAGCTCCCGTCTCCCTGACCACGGAGGGAAGGAAAGGAGCAGCTTCCCAAATGCTCCAAACCAGCTGGCAGGTGCTCCCTGGCCTTCAGTGGCCACGGCTGCCAACAGGAATGGCATGGAATGGCATGGAATGGAACGTTTTCAGTGACCATCCAGCCCACTGCCTGTGGATGAAAGGTGGCTGGTGACTGGGATACAGCCATAAAGATATAAAGATATAATTCCTGCACATTCCAAGGTCACATTGTGCAGCCTTGAACCGGCTTCCCAGGGCTTTGGGTAAGGAAAGATAAAATAAGCCATAGGCAGGATCCCAATGGAATCTATTTCCCATGGAAATGGATCCAACAGCGCGTGGCTGTGGCTCCCAGCTCCCTCCCAAGGGCTGGGATGGCTGCTCCCACCAGCACTTGCAGGTATCCCGGCTGTGGATGTCACCCCGTATGTGCATGGCAGCCTCGCTCCCCCTGAAGCCACGGCACGTACGCAGAATTCCAGAGGAATAATGAGGGAAAGATGTTTGCCCCAGCAAATGAGCCTCATTAGGAATGTGATCGGAGCCATCAGGACCGAGAAGTTCCCAAATTCCTTTAATATCCATCGTGGGTAGCTCCTGAAGAGTCGTTGCAGCACCTGCACGCAGCGCTGGCTGCGGCAGGCCCTGCTCGCACCACGCCCTCCCCGAGCCCCGAGAACGGCGTCCGTTGCTCCGGAGCAGCCAATGGTTTGTGGGAAGCAGGTAATGACTATTCCCATCTCAGCAGCTTCCTAATGCAAGCTCATCCCGAGAAATATGACACATCCGCCTCCTTTGGAGGCAGCTCATTAAAGGCGGAGGGTTTGCACTCCCACTGCTCCAGGAAGATGCTGCATTTTTCAAATTTGATTCCTGAACCAATTAGTTTTCCATCCTCTAAATGCCTCCTTTATCCTCCGCGCATTATCCGGCAGCGCTGTCGCTGCTTTAATGGGAGTCATTATTTGAGCTGGAATGTTGGGGCTGGGGAGTCACGCTGGTTCCGGTGTGTAAAGTACAAATGGAGGTGTCATTTCCAGAGGGGTCCCAGCCCCGGATCCCATGGGATCTGCTCCAGGGTGCCCAGAGCAGCTGTGGCTGCCCCTGGATCCCTGGCAGTGTCCCAGGCCAGGTTGGACGGGGCTTGGAGCAGCCTGGGACAGTGGAAGGGGTGACAGGGGTGGCACTGGATGATCCTTAAAGTCCCTTCCCACCCAGACCATTCAGGCATTCCATGACCCCGTGAAAGCAGAGCCTTACCTGATTCCTTATTAGCAGCAGACAGGAATTCTGTTCATTTGCAGCGCAGCTTGAGGAGAAGCTGGGCCGGAGCCTCGGAATCACTGCCGTGCAGACAGGAGCCAGATTTCCCTTCCCTTGCTGCCCTCGGGAACGGTGTCCAGAATGTCATTAATGAAGCGAGCAGCAGTAGGTGGCTGAGGAGGGAAGACATTAATTCCTGAAAGCAGGACACACATGGCACCACGTCCATCGGCCAGGAGCTGGGAAATCATTCCCTCGGAATTGTTTCTGTGGCCGTGGCTCTGTTCAGCTTTAGCCGAACTGATCAGATCCCTGCTGAAAACCAAACTCCACTCGGATTGGTGCTGCCCTGACCTACATCCACTGCTTCCCAGTGGAAAATAATTACCTAATAATGTTATAATAAACATAATTTCATAATACATCTAATGTTATTCTATAGAACTTTATAATATTGATAACATTATATAGAACTATAGAGAGACACCTTATTATCCCTATATATGCCATAATTTTATGAATTCCAAACTATGTGGTTCGAGCTGCTGCTCACCCAGAGTCCTCCATTTGGAACAAGCCCGGGCATTGAAAACCCTTTGGAAAATCTTCCCCGGCACAGGAAGCTGCTGGCTGGGGCAGCGTATCCTGGGGGAGCTTGTGCTGTACCTGATAAATCCGTACTTTAAAGGGCCACTGATTTTTGGGGGGGCTCAAAAGCTCCCGAACGCCTCCTGCACTTTCTGAAATGGGCTCCCGGGAGAGCGTTAGCCGCGGAAGAGCCTTTGGGAACGCTGGCTTTAGGCGCACGGGCACACATTTCGCTTTCCGACGGTTTCCCTCACGGGCACACGCAGCCAAACCCGGAACTGGGAGCAGACGCGGGACAGGCGCGCGCTGGGGTATCCCGGGTCTCTTCCTGGTGATTCCCTGGAAGGTGAGGATAAGCGTCCCCGACCTGGGAATGAGGTGTAAATAAAGCACCCGTTATTACAGCGCTGTAATGGGGTGGTAAGGAGCTTAGAGGCTCCGGAATTAAATGTGCTCCGCCGCTGCTGGCAGGGAAACACCGTCCCAGCCATGGAGCAGGGCATTCCCGGGGCAATCCAAGGGCAGCGGCGCTCTGTCCAGGATTGTCCCTCTTATTAGTAACTCCCAAATCCCCAAACTCCCCCTCGCATCAAGAGCATCGAGGCTCTGTGTCCCGCCTTGTGCCACTCGGCCCAGGGAGCCAAACCCGGAGTGACTTTGGGAATCAGGGAGAAGTACCCTCCACTACCGGCCACGCCGCTCCCGCAGCGGGATTTCTGGGAGAAACTCCCGTCATTTCTCGTGGAGCAGCGCTTAGCTCCTACCGCGGGTGCGGAGGGAGCGGCCGGGCGCTGGCAGTGCCGCAGCCCGCGGAACCGGAGCGCGTGCGGCTCGTTCCTTGTTGTCCAAACAGCTGTTCCCGATCGGCCTCCCTGCAGGTATCGGATTGGGGATTAGTGCTGCTTCGCCTGCTCGTGCAGCACAAGGAGTGGATGTGTAATTACATTAACCACGCTTCAGCTCCCGCGCTCGCTCAGCCCCGCTCGCTGGCAGCGCCTCCACCCCGCGGATCTGCTCCCTTCCCGCGTTCATTTTCCAGCCCGATGTCCCTGCTCCAGGTAGGAAGCCGCACACCTGGCAGCACCTTCCAGCTTGCTCACTGGGCGCCCCAATTTGCAGCCTGGTGGTTCCTCTTCCAGAGGAAAACTGCTGCTTTTCCAGCCCATCTGGGACCGTTTCCAGGAGACCCTGGGACAGGGAGGGGTCTTTGCGTGATGCTCACTGCACCTCAGGAGCCTCTGGGGGGTGAAAATTGTGGAATTTCTGGTGGAAATCCTTGGAACGGGCATGAAAACTTTGAATGAGAACCTCATGCCCCCAGGGTGAGTCACATCTCGGTCACCCCCCAAATCCACAAAGATTTAAGCGTGTTCCCAAACTCGCCCCCACACTTCCCACTCCGCATTCCTGACTGAGTCTCCTTAAGTCAGCTTTATTTCATAGCTCCATCCTAGGAAACCCAGGATTTGCCTCCGTCAGAGGCCTAATGAAAGAAGAAAACAATCTCAGACCTGGGAAGTTGCTCCAAGCCTGTGTGAAGTTTTTCTAGGGATGATGCTGGATTCTAAGGGCAGTTCTGGTTCGGGAATCCCTGGAGATTGAGAGACCCTTAAGCAAAGCAAGTGCAGGGCCTTGCTGCCATCCCACTGACTTGAAACCAGGGAAAAACCTGGATTTGGGGGCTTATAGCCCCCCCTTGCTGGGATGTGCCCCCTTCCTGGCACAAAGCCCCCGCTGTCCCCCCGGCCTGGCAGCGGGAAGGAGCTGCAGAGCCGGAGGGCAGCTCCCGGCTGAGCCCAAACGAACGCAGCTTAAGAGACTTAAAGGCCTTGGATCTCCCCTTTGGAGCGGGATTAGAGGGTGTTTGTCCTCCAGATTCACACCAGAAGGAGCGAACTTTAATCTCCTTCAGGGCCTTGTTATCCGCTTTTCTGAGACTCATCCCATTGGATGCGAGGCATCTCCAGAGGTTCCCAGCGTGGAGAGTCAGGCTGCACCCTTCAGGCGCCCGTGGGCTGAAGGTGGAACAGGGACTTGCCCTTGCCTGTGCCTGGGTTATGTGGGGAGGCTGGAAAACCTCTCCATGACCTGGATCTGCTTGCTGGGAGCTAGCTGGGGCCACACACCAATTAACTCCCAATGATCCACATTCCCTGGGGAAGCTGCAAGGTTTTGGAGCAGTTTCAAACACCAGGACCCTTGAGCAGCTGCCTGTGATAAACAGGTGCTCCCTCACCCCTCAGGTATGGGATTTTATTAATTTTTCTGGTGATCTGGTACTTCCTATGGATAATGGACAAGGTAGATGATTAATTCCCATTTTTTTGGTGGAGGGAGAACAGAAGAACAGGAGAAAGTGAGGAAGGAAGGGAAGTTATAATGAGACACATTCCCATGTAGTTATGTTTGAAGAATCACAGAGTACAGTTCTTCCATCCTCTGCAAAGCCACAGAACATTTCAAAAGGACATTCAACCGGGAATATCGCAGTTCATCCCCTCATTCCACCATTCCCCAGTGAAAAATTCCAACAGCAATAAAGCAGGGAACTCGCTGTGCCAGTGGCAGCCTTTGAACGGATGGCTTGGCGAGAGAGAGGAGGGAAGGAAGCACTCAAAGCTCTCATCAGATGCTCCGAAAATTATTTCAGCTGCTAAAAATGCTAAACAAATTTGGATTTCAAAGGACATGTTCCAAACCCTTCCCCTTTGATAATTGCTTTTTTAGGTTTTTTTAAACCATCTGTCATATATTTCATTCCAGTCTCAGAAGGCCGATGTTCCCCTCCCCAGAGCGCCCGGGATGGAGGATGTGGCAGCTCCCCAGTGAGGCTTTGGGACCCCTTCCAGGGCCTAAAGGGGCTCCAGGGAGGCTGGAGAGGGACTTTGAAAAAGGCATAGAATGCCAGGACAAGGGGGAATGGCTTCCCACTGACAGAGGGCAGGGCTAGATGGGATACTGGGAAGCAGTTCCTGGCTGTGAGGGTGGTGAGGCCCTGGCACAGGGTGCCCAGAGCAGCTGTGGCTGCCGCATCCCTGGAATTGTTCCAGGGCAAGTTGGAATAACCTGGGCTCGTGGAAGGTGTCTCTGCCATGGCGGGGGTGGCACTGGATGATGCCCGGAGGCGCCTCCATCCCGAGCGGTCCGCGGCTCCGTGCTCGCTCCGCGCTGCCGGCGCTCCGCCGCTTCCCGCCGCCGCGTGAGGGGAAAGCAGAGGGCACAGCGCCACCTTGCGGGGCGCTTCCTGCGGCAGCGCGGTCCGCTCACGGGGCGGCAATGGCGGGGGCGGGAGGGCAGCCTACAGCTCCCTCCGCTGCTCCCGGCTGCTCCCGGCTGCTCCAGCCGGCCCGGGACACTGCCAGGGATCCAGGGGCAGCCACCGCTGCTCTGGGCACCCTGTGCCAGGGCCTGCCCACCCTCACAGGGAACAATTCCTTCCCCAAATGCCACCTAAACGTCCCCAGTTGAAGGGCACCAGCTCGGCTGTCCCTCACGGCTCGGCCCCGCTCCGGCAGGTTGTGTTTCGTTCCCAAAACAATGTGGTGGGAAGGTTTGAGATGTGCAAAACGCTTTCCATGTGGTGATGTTGTTGGAAAAATATTTGCTCGCAGCTCGGAGCGCAGCGTAAAGCAGCGGGTATTACATGCCGTGCTAAGGAACGGGGAGCAGCCTTTTCCCACTGCTGGGGAAGCGGGACGCTCTCCGCGGAAAACAGGATGTTATTGCCTGCCGATTTTCTTCTGGGGTTAGGATTTCAAATATCACTCGCAAATACCAGAGCTCGTGCTGCTCCTTGCCAGACTGATAGCCCACACTGCGATGTGTAATCCTTTGGTGAACATCTTGGAGCGCTTATGTCATGGCTGAGGTACCGGGGGAGAAAACAGTGGCTGATGCTGTCGGGTGTGGGAAATGTTAGGGATTCTGCTAATAGCGGGTGCCTCGCTCACCCAAACACGCGCTGTGTGAGCTGCTGAGCCGGGCCCGCTCCCACTGCAGCGGGAGGATGGATGTGACCTGGGACTGCCATGGCACAGTGACATCCACATCCCTTGGGGCGGCCGATGGTCCTTCGGGGTGGTCCTGGTGGCCCTGCTCCCTTGGAATGGCCCCACAGAGGACTCCGGCAGCCCCTGGCCAGGTGTCCACACCCCGGAGCATCCGGCGGGAGCCGTTTTGGTGCTGTGCTGGAGAGGGATTTATCCCCATTCCAGCCCCAACTCTTTTCGTTCCATGTGCCGAGGACCTTGGGCTTTATTATTTTAAATCAGGCCTCTGGAATCTGATGGTCCTAAGGGTCTCTTTTGACATTACAGCAACATTTTAAATGGATTCGTAGGGAGTGCACAGGAGAGAGGGGAAGTCTGGCTACCGTAGCGTGTGCCGACTGCTGGCAGCGAGGCTCCTGTGGTGGCAGTGCCAGAGGAGCCCCAGACGGAGCCGGGGGTCAGTCGCTGTCAATAGCCCCCCGAAATGCCAGGGAAGCACCTCCTGCCCCCTCTGGCGAGGCAGGGCTCAGTGGCAAGGCTGGGCACGGCATCGTGCCGGGAGGACACTCACGGTCCCCATTTCCCCCCCAGACTGACACAGGGAAAGGGAACAGCTTTGGGGGGTCCCAGTGTCACCCCCAGTGTCACCGGCAGCCAGGGCAGGGGCCCCCCGAGTGCCTCACTCAGGCTTTAGGCTCAGCCTGCTCCTCGGCTCCTTCCCGGGCTTCCCCGAGCCCCCGGGGGCTCTGCTCGTCCCGGGTGGGGTCAGTGCGGCCTCGGGACTGTCCCCAGCAGTGCGGCAAAAGGCAAAGCTCCGGACAGGGCAGAGCCGCGGTGGTTCAGGCTCAGGTGGCCCTGCTGAGGTCCAGGGCGAGGATCCATCCCGGCTGGGAGCTCCTACAGGAAAAGGAGCCGGGGGCCGAGGGGGGCAGAGGCCATTCCCGGGGGTGCAGGGCTCTGCCCTGGGCACAGAGCTCGGCCCTAAAGCCTCGCTGCTGTGTCCCCACAGCCCCTGCCCTCAAGCAGCGCCGAACCTCCTGCATAAACCGGGAACAAACGCTCCCGTGAGGGCGGGATGAGGAGCCGGGGCCGGCCGAGCCCCGGGCAGCGCCCGGAGCCGCGGGGGCTGCGGCCGCGCCGTGCGGATGCCTCGCTGGCTCCCCGGGGCCAGCAGCCGCGGCTCAGCTGCTGGCAGCCGGGAATGCGCCGGGGGAGCGGCGCGATTGGATTAAAAAAAGGCTATAGGGTGACCAGATGTTCTGGGCACCAAACCAGAACGGCGAGGGGGGGCCGCGGCTCCCCGGCAAAGCGCATTAGGGCTGGCCTGGCGCAGAGCGGGGAGCGCCTGGAGGCTGCAGCCGGCGTCTCCCCGGCCAGGGATGGCTGGCTGGCTGGCTGGCTGGCTGGCTGGCTGGCTGGATGGATGGATGGATGGATGGATGGATGGATGGATGGATGGATGGATGGATGGATGTGCAGCCCCGGCTCCTGCTGACACTGGCACGGAGCTCGCTGGGCAGCCCACGATACCTGAGGCACCTCTCCTTAAGGGACAGGACACTCCTGACAGCCCTAAAAGCCCGGCAGGAAGGCAGCAGGGCCGGCCGATGTGTAATGGATGTGCTGCATCCCGGAAGCTTAAAACGGCCTTTATCCTGGTCTGGGATCCATGATCGCCAGGCACGGAACTGCCTGGCCCGGTTTCCCTCCTGTCCTGCTTGGGGCTGCCCCTGGGGCCAGCAGCAGCTCCTGCCAGCCCCGGTTCCTGCTGTGGGCACAGCCAGGGCTGTGCTGGGCTCTGTCCCCACCGGGTTAGCGAACCCCTCGGGTTTATCCATGAGCAGGAGGTGGATCGGGAGCAGCCAGGCACTGGAACCAGGAGGAGAGCCGCTGTCCTGAGCACTGGCCTGCTTTCAAGGTGACCCCTTGGGATATCACAGGGGGAGACGGGAAAGCGGGTGCCCTGGGAATACTGCTGCGGTTTCAGGGAAAAGGAAGCTTTCTGACCCTCCCCTCTTCCTTCCGACGCTGCAGGAAGGGCAGGGATGGCCACAGTGGGACAAAGCCCCCCAGTTGCAGTTCCCAGTCCGGCTCATCCCTCCCTCCTCCTCTCCCCTTCCCAAAGCATCCGGAGTTTTGCCGCTTGGCCCTTTCTGCTCCCACTCCCAGCAGTCCTTCCCAAAGCAGATGCACGGGCTGGTGTGCAGGAGCCTCGCCTCGCGTGACTCCTGCAAGAGCAGCAAGCCCAAGAGCAGGAGAAAATCCCCCTGGGAAATGAGCGGTTCCCCCTTGAGATGAAGAACAGTGGGAAATCAAGGCAAGCCGAAAGTCCTGGAAGCTGTTCCCTCCTGCTGGAAGTTCAGCACTGTGCAAGAGCCAAGTATTATATCAAATATCAAAGTATTTACAAACGAAAATAAAGTCAGCTCCTGTGGTGCTGTAGGAAACAGGATGGGCTGGTGGAGACCCAGTGTGGGGCTCTCCCCAAGGGGAGAGTTCCTGTGGGGAGGAATTTTCCCCTCTGGAGCCGCTGTGTGCAGCTGACAGGGAATTGGGATGGCGGGTATGAAAATGACCCTTTAAACCCAGCTCAGCAGTGCCACACCTCCGGGCCGTGTCCGGGCAGGTGGGATGGATGTCCTGGAGGAGCCAGCGTCCTTCCCATGGCTCCAAAGCACCCCAAGTGGCCGGGCTAAAGCAGACCCCACATTCTGGAGGGTTAAATGGGGACGGATGAATTCCTCCTTTGTTCTTTATTTTACTGGTATCAAACAAGCAACTTAAAAGTGCAAAGCTTTGGGGCTAAAAATAGCTCAGCTGTTCAAGTGGTGATTTGGTTTTGGGGAAAAAAACCCCTTCTATTTCAATCAGCTCTTTTAAGGGCCGTTTGAAATTACAGTTTTTAAAATAAACTCCTTTTTTCGGTGCAGAAAGTGTGCTCTTCAAACTTGCCACCCCTTCCGTGCTTGTGCTTCGACCTGAGCACACTGGTGGCTCCAGAGGATGGTGGAACACAAGTCAGGGTGGGCTGGGGGAAGCAGACGTGGATTCAGTCCTTCATCCTGCGGTTCCTGCACCGGAACGGGGCTCTGGGGCACACCCCCCTCCCGGCTGGGCCGCGCCCCTGTTCCTCATTCTGTGGTGTGAAGGGCAAGGTCGGTGCTCCGAAGCTGACAAAAGCCCCAAATCCCTGGAGCCAGAAGGGATGGGAAGAGCAGAGAGGGAACCCTCGGCTCCCGAAATGGATGGTGTTCCCTAGGAATGAGCAGTTGTTTTCCTTGCGTTTCAACTCATTCCAAATGCAATAAATTCCCAATTAAAGAAATGAATCTGTGCTCACAAATGCAAATAGGAGCCCACCAGTTCTTCCAGCCCGTATCCAAGAGCAAATTCCCGTTCCTTTCCCTCTCCTAGCCCCCTCAGCCTGGTGACGAGCCTGGACAGTGCTGGGCGCGGGGACATTATCCATAAAGCCTGTAATCCAATCCAGCCCTTCCTACAACAGTTTCACAGCACGCCTGGATTTTTTTAAGGATATTTTCTATTTTCATCCCGTGATCCCATGTAATACATAGTCTTGGCATTTCTTATCACTTCCAACCATGCCTTTCGCAATTTTTTTTATGTTTGTTCCAAATTTCAGGGCTGTGCATCCTTTTTGCCTCAGACCAAAAGCCTATCGCACGTTCTCATCATTTTAATTAAACGAGGGCCAAGCCAGGGCAAATGTTTGATTTTGACTCCAAAGGTGCATGCAAATCACCAATTCCATTTGATTCGGGATGGAAAAGGCTCCCTGCTACATCCTTCCTGGATACGGAATTAAGCTGCCTGCCAAACTCCGGGCTGCACATCACTGTGGGCTGGAAATTAAAAGCTGAGTTCCCACATTAAATGGAAGTTGTGCAGGCATTGTTTTTAAGATCCGCAGCGAATCTGATGGCATAAAACTCGGATCTTTTCACTCGAGGCAAGCGCCGTTGGAATTCATCAACTCCCAACAAGCAAAGACTGAAATTTGCATTAAATGGCTCCGGAAACAAAATTTCCCAGCATGGGAATGATCTCCAAATGACTTCCTCTTGTAATGGCTTCCCATTAAAGGCGCTTCCAAGTGCAGCTGCGGCGATGGCACCCATGGAAGGTATGAAGCTGCACCTTGAGCTGGAACATGATCCCGGCAACGCGCGCTATTTATATCCGGACAAAGCCGGCACCGTTCCCGACGTCTTGGGAATGTCAGCGTGCGGAGGAGACACGGAGCCCACAGAGCTGACTCCCCACGGAAGCGCCGGAGCTGTGCCGGGGGCTGCTCCTTTCTGCTGGCCTTAAAATCGTGGCAGGGCCCTGAAAGGCCACTGCGTTCCACCGAGGAACGGCAGCTCAGGGAAGCCATGGAGCAGTGGGAGATCTGGGAATGGCCAAGGGGCCCTGGCTTGGCTGGAACGCGCCCTCCCCACCCTGGGAACACGGATCTTCTTGCTCTGAGAGAGGTCGCCCTTATCATCCCGTTGTTCCCTCTTCCTGTTCGGAAGCACTTCTCCTTTAGTTCTGCATGGAGAGCTCCTCGCTGGGACCGCTCTCCAGGCCCGGGAGCAGTGGGAGCAGGCCAGGTCCTCTCCCAGGACATTTCCACGGCTGTGAAATTCCAGAACTTGCTCACGTGCCTGTTCCTGGGCTTTCTTCATCATGCCCACATCTCATTCCTTTCCTGGGACTGGCAGGAACGTTGTGCTTTCCGTGTGGAAGCTGTGGAGAACTCTGGACTCACCCACCGGCACGCCCCTCTCCCCGGCGGGTTTCCAGCCCCTCCGTGCCCTCATTCTCCTTCCCTGCCTGTTTTCCTCTGGATCTCAATGTTTTTTCAGACCAACTGGATTTGAGTTATTTATTGGGAGCGTATTTTCCCTGGAAATAAATCGGCGGGGCTGTAATTTGGATGTAATGTTCCCCAAAAGCCATTCAGGCAAAATCTCTTTTTAACTGTGGCTAATTACGGATCCGCGGCTGCTCCGCACCAAAACCGGGAGCAGCCAACGGAATGTTGATTATTTCTCTCACAAAGGGGAAAAATCATAAATTCTTTCTAATGGGATCTTTAATAATAAAAAAGAACATAATCATTACTACCCAAAGATGGATGGCTTCCATGGGGCTTCCTCACCAGCATTTTGTCTGACTCCATCTCCGTTGCACTCGCAGCATTAATTATTGGAGACTAATTAGGCAAAATTGCGATGGAAACCCTAATGAAAACGGGTCTCCCAAACCCCGAACTCCTTTGGCTTCTTCCTTTCTTTCCGAGACTTCCCGGAGCGGTCGGAGCCTTGCGGGGACCCCCACCCTCGGCTGGCGTGGCCGATGCTGGGAGTGACTGCAGCTCTCCAGCAGCCACGGGCAGCCCTCCCTGCGCCGTGAGTTCCCGAAGCGCTGTGATTCCTGCTCCCGCCGCTGTTCCCGGCGAGCCCCTGCGCCGCAGGGATCCCGCCTGCTCCGCGCCCTCCTCCCGCCTGGCCGGGGAGTGATTACGGCGGCTCTGCTCCGGCAGCTCCGCTGCTGCCTCAGCTCGGCGAGGCCACAGGTTCCTCGCTCCCCGGGGGCAGCTGTCCTGGGATCCGGCCTTCCGCGGGAGAGCTGCAGCACGCCGGATTTCTGCTGGCTCCCGCAGCTTGTCTGCAGAGCGGGGGCAGCAGGGAGAGATTATCCCGCTCCATGCTCCAGCTCCACGCCAGCATGCCTCTCCCGCTCAGTCATGGGGATAAAAATAGGGGAAAATATCAGGAAATGGTGTTCCCTCTTTTGTTGGATAATAAATCCATTGATTCCAATGCAACACCCCTAATTTTAGGCGTGGTCAGCTGTCCAGGACCTTGTCCCATGTCTGTGGCCATTGGGAGGACCCAGCACTCCCCCTCTGCCACAGCCTCCACCACATGGAAGAGCACGTTTCCCTCTCCCTCCTTTTCCCAGACTAAACAAGCCCAGCTCTCTCCGTGTCCCCTCTCAGGGCATGTTTTCCGTGTCGGATGCTCCTCGCCGCCGTCCCTGGCCCGGCTCCAGGCGCTGCACAGCTTCTCCCGGGGCTGTGCCCAGGCCAGCGCCTGCTCTCCAGCTGAGCCCTTCCCGGAGCGAGGCTCCCTCCATGTGTGTCCCACATGACATTCCCGTTTGGCCATCCTGGTACCGTGTTCGCTGTGTTTGCAGCGGGATGACATCGTGTGCTCAGCCCAGACACAACCCAGATTGCTTTCCTTGGAAACAGGCCCTCGGATAATGTCTTCCGAAATAAAAATAATCATTACTTGAAGCTGTGTCCTCTCCAGTGTTCCCAGCCAGGCACAGCTGAAGTTTGCTTCTCCTTTTTTTTGCTGAACCTTTTTTCCCCACCACCCGTGATCAAGCAGAAAGGCTGTGGATTCCCCATCCCTGGAAGATGGTTTTGGGTGGAATTCTCTGCAGCTCATGCTGCATCAGTGCCATGGTGATCTTAATAGTACGGTTATTTTTTAACCATTAGATTATTTCCCAATCGTTAGATTATTTCTTAATCATTAGCCCACTAAAGGCAGGATCTCATCAGGCAGGAGGCACTGGAATTGCACTCTCCGAGTCCAGGGCCCACAAAGCCCCTTCCTCTGGCACCACAAACCCCCGGGGAGCAGAAAGTCTGAGTCATGGAGCACCTTTGCCCTCAGGATTTCTCCCTGGGAGCTGTGAGCTCCAGCAGCCCCACCTGGCTCTGCTCCAACACCCTCTCCGTGCCAGAGACCCGCCGGCCGCTCCTTACCCCGGAGCATCCTCGGGCTCTCCCGTGGGATGCGGGGGCGGCGTTCCTGCGGCGCTGTGACTGCACAGGATCCACCTGCTGCCCTGCCCCGACAGTCCCGAGGTCTCCTCCCTCCTCCCATCCTGGTGGAATTAATTAAAGGGAAAAAAGGGAAGGAAAGGCCTTCTCTGCCGGCTGCTGGGAGCTGCTTTTCTCTTTTCAGCCGGCGGTGTGCAGGGTGTGGGGGGGTTAAAGATAGCTGGGAATGGTAATGAAGTGGAGAATGGGATAAACAGAGGAAGAGCCGGAGTTTTCCTGCAGCCCCCAATCACCGGAGCTGCCGGTCCCCCCTCGGAGAGTTCCATCACCATCTCCACTGCTTTTCCCCTCATTACCTAAGAAGATTAACGGCTTTGGGTTTGAAAAGTCCACTCTCTCCTCGGCGGGTATTTAGAGGGTGTAATTCCCGATTAAGTTTCACTGCAGCTTCCCGGGGAGCAGAGATCCCTTCAGGAGCCGAGCGGGTGAGATGGGCCGCAGATATCCCTGTCAGATGTGTGGCACGGCTCCGGCAGCACCTAATGGGATTTGCGGTGCAGCCATTGCCGGAATAATCTGCCCCCAAAGCTGTTCCCATCACACTCGTTAAGCGTCTCTAAAATAATCAGGAATAAAGGTAAAGCGCTGGGAGGGGGAGATAAAATCACTGCCTTTGGAGGGGCAGCCCCGAGCAGCAGCTGGCATGTGCTGGGATCTCGGGCACCCAGGAGCAAGTCCAGGGGGTTTCCTGGGGCACGCCTTGATCTTACAACCCCCTGCTTTTTTACATTTTATATCACCGTGGCCCAAAGCTTCCCTAAATCCAGATGAGATGAAAATCTACCCAAGGAGGGGCAGACCCCACAGCCACCAGACAATTCCCATTCTTAGATCTGCTCTTTGTGCCTTGAGTTTTGGAGCTGCTGGGGAGGAAATCCCACCTGCAAGTGCATTCCCTAATCCCTTCGACTCTGCCTGAGAAGCTTTCCCCAGCGCCATGTGATCCCAAGCCACAAAACTGCACATTAACCTGGCTCTGAAAACTCTTAGAGGGAAAAAGAAGCCTGGAATCATCAGGAATTTTCAGCCTGTACGCAGGTGGTGAAACAGAGTTAAACCTGTTGAGTTGGACTCGATGCTTTAGATAAAGAACAGACTTTGGGGTGGAAAAGGGAGCAAGGCTGAGGTGACACTGCCAGGACCAAACCTCGAGGCGCTCTGCGGGTGCCTGGTGTGTGGGGGTGTTACCCACACCTCACTCCCAGGTGTAGGTGCTACTCAGGAGAGGATCGGCCACGCTTAAGGAGATTATTTTCCCCGTGCCTCACTCGGGCACGCTGGGAGACGAGTGTTGATACCATTGCTTTCCCCTCCTGATCCTTGAGCCTTTTGCTTTGGCTAACAAAGCCCAGAGCAATCCCCAGGGAATTACTGGAGTGATTTCCCTAAGGCCATCCTGTTCTCGCCACGGCAGGATAGAAACGAGGGTTCTCGGCACCGTCAGCAATGTCTAATCCGCCTTCCCTCACCTGTCTGGCAGCGCGCTGGGAAGACGGAGCAGTGTGGAGTCAGCAGGAGCTGCCAATGTGCAAGATGGGAAAAGGAGTCAGTGAAAAGGCAGGGAAAGAGCTTTAAAACTTTGGTGGTGCGGCTCCAGAACAGCCCTCAGCTCAGGGAAATCCACGCTCCGCCGGGATGGAGGGAACGCTGCGAGCGCAGCGCAGCCCCCGGGGGTGGCAGTGGGAGGACTCCTCGTCCTGCAGGTGTGGAATCACGGAGTGCTGTGGGCTGGCAGGGACCCAAAGAGCAGCCAGCTCCAAAACCCCTGCCTTGGGCAGGGATGCCGCCCGCTCATCCAGGCTGCTCAGGGCCGCGTCCAACCTGGCCTCGAACGCTTCCAGGGAAGGGGCAGCCCCTCCACGGAACAGTTTGGGTCGGGAGGGACCTTTAGAGGTCAGCTGTTCCAGCCACTGCTGGGTGCTGTGGACGGGTGCCAGATGGACGCCCTATGGGTGCTGGATGGATGCCGTGGCTGGTTCCGCTGGGTGCTGGAGGGTGTGGGAGGCTGCTGGAGGGTGTTGGGGGCTGCTGGAGGCTGTCGGGGGCTGCTGGAGGGTGTCGGAGGGTGCTGGCTGGGTGCGGAGCGCCCATGGGCGCGGCGCTGGGAGCCGCGCTGTTGCAGACACAGCCAGATTGGCCAGCAGATGGTACATCCCACTCTCGGAGAAATATTTGAAAGGGCAACAAAATACAGCAGAAGCCATTTGACAGCCCACATGGCTCCGGAGGAATTAGCCAAACTGGCTCCGCTGGAAGCACAGCCAGCGCTCGGCAGAGCTGGAGCTGCGGCTCAGGGAGCCACCCAAACATCCCCAGCTTTCCGTGCTGGGCTTTCCTGGCAGCCCTGGTGCTCCTTGGGATGCCGCTCGGTGGAAGCCTGGGAGACTCACTCCCGAATCCCAGTGGTCACATCTGGACCACACAAGCCTGCCAGGCACCGAAAAATCCCTGGATTTTCCATCAGTCTCTACTGGAAGAGGGAAAGAAAACCAGGCGCGATTCCTCCCCCGTGCTCCAGCAGCCTCTTATTCCTCACGCAATCCCTGCAGAGGAGAGGAAATTTCCCAGCCCTCCTGCGTCTCCTCACCCGCCCCGGCTCCACGTGCTGGGTCTGGAGCTTCCCACCCCAGTGCTCGGCATGTGGCACAGCCCTGGGAAGCGCGCTGGGGCGGGAGACCGGGAATTCTGTGAGGGCAAGGCTGGCGTTCCGTGCCAGACCCGGAGAGCTGAGCCGGTCAAAAGCCTCTTCCCACTGAGCTCCAGGAAAAGGGGCACAGGGATGAGCAGGGGCTGCTCTGGGGGGCCTGGGCGAGGATGGGGGTCCAGGAGCCCCGAGGGCCCAAGGGAGGGCTGAGGAGCTGTGACCCACCGGAGGAAGGACTGTGTGTGGGACAGCGGTGCAGACAGTGCTGATCCCGAGGTATCCCAGAGAAAATAAAGAGCCAGGAAAGCCAGGGAGACGCTCTGAGGGCTGGAGCCCATCTGAGCCAGGCTGGGAGAGCTGGGAATGCTCAGCCTGGAGAAGGGAAGGCTCCAGGGAGAGCTCAGAGCCCCTGGCAGGGCCTAAAGGGGCTCCAGGAGAGCTGCAGAGGGACTGGGGACAAGGCATGGAGGGACAGGACCCAGGGAATGGCTTCCCAGTGCCAGAGGGCAGGGATGGATGGGATATTGGGAAGGAGTTCCTGGCTGTGAGGGTGGGCAGGCCCTGGCACAGGGTGCCCAGAGATCCTTAAGATCCAGCCTAGAGCATTCCACGATTCCATGCAAGGAGGCCCTGAGTGCCCCAAACATGTCTGGAGGAGAGTGCCCGCCCAGCAGGGATTTCGGCAATCCCGGCACAGCCTCTGTGGCACCTCCTGCGCCGGGGAGCCGATGAATCCCTGCAGGAATGGCAGAGCAGGAGCAATATTCCTGTTTGCCATCGGAGCCCGCGCGGAGCCTCTTCCCTCTCCGCTGCCCACGAGTGCAGCCGGCAACTGCTGACTGGAACGTTTCTATTGTGGAGTTTATGCTAAATATGCATATCTTAATTGCATTAGTCAAAATAATTAGCTAATATATTTTTGCATAATGACGAGGTAAGCAAATATCACCAGAGCTCAGTGCTTCGTGCCTGAGTAAATTTGGGAAATTAATAGACTCCCAATTTCCTAATTATCTGTCTTTTATTCCAAACTCAAACAATGAAATGCTCCTGCGTTTTGTCATTTCGGTTGAGCCTTGGAAAATTTTAAAGCACCTGTTTTTCCATTTTTTCCCCCCTCACTTTAACAAGGAAATGGGAATGGTCCTTCCTCGCCTTCCCTGTTCTAGGCACTCAAAGTGGAGGATCACAAAATCCTGGGCTTCCTGATTTCCAGACGGAGCTTGGGTAGGAATTAGAATAAAATAATTTAGACTTAAAAATTATGTTTTCCATTGGAAAAGAACTAAGAATGAAATGAAAAATTGGATGTGATTTTCAAATTGTGGCGGCATTAAAAGTGAGCAGCAATATTTGGGCATTGAATCCCTCTGGAGCTGGATTGTTTTCAGAGGGGTGTTTCCAGAAGTGCTAGGCTGGAGTGGTCCTAAACGCTAAAAAAACCCACCTAATTCTGAAAATTGCTAAAAACCAAAGTATTTTAAGAGCGGTATTCCATTTGTTTTCTGCTGTAGCCGGGTGCAGCTCTTCTCCTTTGCCTGGCTCCGGAGCTCGGCAGGGCCTCGGCGCAGCCCTGGGGCGGCACAGCAGCCGGGATGGCACAGCCCCCGGGCAGGCTGCTCCCGCCGCCCATTCCAAACCCTTTCCCAGCCTCGGGAGCCGGGCTGGGACACGCTCCGGACCGGAGCCACCCCCGGAAGGTGCCCGCCAGCCGCGCTCTGCGGAACGGGCAGGGCCCCCCCGGCGCCGACAGCCTTCAGCACATCGCGGAAGCGGCCGGGCTTCCGAGGGGCAGGGAAAGCGGCTGGAAGGGCCATGGAGAGAGCCGGGGACACCGCAGCCCCTCCCCGCCGGGTCCCGGGCCGCTGTCACCGCCGCCGCTCCCGGAGCCAGCACGGCCGCAGCCGCCGTCCCCAGCGCGGTGCTCAGAGCCCCGGTGCAGCTTCCGAGCAAGCGGCAAACCCCGCGTTCCGCAGCGGCTCTGCACGGAAAGCTGGGAAGTAGTGACGGGATCCTCGCAGGACGACGCTCCGGAGCGGCTGAGCGCTCCCTCTCGTCCTCCTGTGGAAGTGGGGGCTGCCGGCAGCTCCGAGCGCACATCTGCAAACCCGATCTGCCCGCGCTTTGTCGTGCCTGCGTCTGGAAGGCGCGGGCTGTGACACCAGATCCGCAGGGACCCTCCGCGGGGCCAAAGGCGGGTTACTGCTTCCCTCACCAGCAGGAACGGGAAGGCTTTTCCCGTTTTTAGCAGCCCCTCTGTGGCCATCTGCAGGTGTGTGCACGGCAGAGGCTGGAAGCCCAGGTGGGAATGCAAGTGGCAAAGGAAGGCCAGGGGGACCAAGGGTCCAACAAGGAGTGGCCACCGCGTTGTCCCCGGGGGCTGCAGGTCCTGGCCAGCCCCAGAGATGGCAAAGCCCATCGGTGTGGGCAGAAAATTCCATAGAAGTGTAGAATCATGGAATGGTTTGGGTTGGAAGGGACCTTAGAGCTCATTCCATTCCAGCCTCCCTGTCACGGGCAGGGCCATTGGGAAACATCTAAAACACCCCAGCAATTTCAGACCCAGTGTGAGCAAAATCCAGGAAACTCCTTCCCGGGGAGGTTCAGGTTGGCTGTTAGGAAAAAACTCCCTACTGAACGAGTGAGGAAGCCTTGGAAGAGGCAGGGCTGGAGTCCCCATCCCCGGAGGGGTTTAAAGCCGTGTGGATGTGGCACTTGGGGACAGGGGTCAGTGGTGGCCTTGGCAGTGCTGGGAACGGCTGGATCTGGGGGTCTTGGGAAGCTTTCCCAACCTTAATAACTGTGAGCCGCAGAGCAGGAATCCCTTCTGCTTCCACAGGGCTCTCGTGGCCCCTGGCTGGGGGGCAGCTGGGTTTTCCAGGCTCTCTGCAGGAGTCTGGGCCGCTCCCCTCATTCTGTGCAGATGCTCTGCAGCCCGAGCGCGGCGGGTTCATCCCGTGTTTGGGATATCGGTGTCAGGAGCCGTCTCAGGAAACTTCTGCAATATAAATGAACCAGCTGGTATTAGGGAAAGTGTGAAGCTCTGGTTTCCCTCCTCGGGGCTGGGGGAAGGGAAGGGGAGTGGGTGTGCTGCAAGGTTTGTCACATGGAGCCGAGAGATTCCGTGCTTGGGAGTGTGGCTCCGGCAGGGTCTGGGCTATTCTGATGGGTTTTTTGCTCCACCACCCTGATCCAGGAAATCTGCTGATCTTGTCGTGCCGCGTCGCTCGGCAGCTGTTCCTCAGCCCTGTGGCACATTTCCATCTCGCAAGCTCTCTGCTGGGAATTCCCCTGGGAAGCGGGGCCTCACCGCCCAGGCCAGCCCTCGGAGCGAGTTCAGGGACCCTCGGCATGAACGTGTCCACGCTGTCGCTGTTGGCTCATCTCTCCGTCTGGGAAATCCGAAACACCCAAAGTGAGGGGAGTTTTTCCAATAGAAAATCAGGATCGATGGCCATGATCCCCACGCTGCCCCGAGCCGGGGACCTGGGGCTGGGGGATCCTGTGGGTGCACAGGATTGGCCCTGTCGGGATGTGCGGGCCCTGCTCCCTGCAGGTGGGATCTCCGTCCTTTGGGTCTGCTCTTCCTTCTGGGATGGGGAGATGCTGGATCCCCTCACACCAGTCACTCCCTTGTTTTCCAGCTGGGATGATCGGCACAAGGATTAACATCCGAGGAACGGCTCAGCACTGCTGTGGGGGATCCCCCCAGGGGCTGCCTCCAGCAGGCCCTTGCTGCTCCTGATGTCGGGCTGCTCCTTTGGGGTGCTCCAGCCATCCTCTCCTCCCTGCTCCCGGACTTCTCAGAAGTTTTTCACCCCCCTGGGGATCCCGGCTGTGACATTTGCAACCTTTTGTCACAGCCTCGGCCAGACTGGGAGCAATCAAAAGTCATTTCCATCCAGTGCTGGGAGGCAGCCAAGGGTCCCCCAGAGCTCCTGCTTCCAGGAGGGCAGAGGAGGAGAAAACGCCAGCTCCCGGAATCAGGGAATCACAGCCCATCCCGAGCACAACCCGAGCACACCCTGCAGCCCGGGCCCTGATTTAGAGGCGGCTGCTCCGTTGCCTCCGTTGGAAGTGGTGCTGTCAGCAATATCCCACGAGTGATTTCTTTATCAAAGGTCATTACCAATTATTTTGTAAAGAACTGACGCTCCGGTAATGACCTGATTTTATCTTTTTTTTTATGTAGGTCATTTATATTTCATTATTGTCATGTTATGGCCTATCTGCTCCCAACGAGGCACACATTAAACACAGTGCCGTCGCCTCTGTGGCGCAGTTATTGCCCCATATTTCATCTCCCAGTTTATCTCCTGCTCTGGAGAGCATCACTCCTTGTTAGCCAAAGTGCTGGATAAACACACACGCTCCTCCCCAGCACTTGCCCTCCGTGTTTCTGTCCCTGTGGACAGCAGCAAGGAGTTCCCCACTGGTTTGACATCCAGAGGATTCAAATCTCACATCACCTCGCTGTGAGGAGCCCCGTTACTCCCACAAGGAAAGGCTGGAACTGTGTTGTCTTTGCCCGTGGGACGCTCCACGTGGTGACTTCTTTTATTGAACCACAGGTAGGTCCTGCATCCCCTCAGGTTGCTTCTCCGTGCTCGGGGTTGCTCGCGTTCCTGTCACGGAGGCCTGTCCCAGTGCCACTCTTCTAAGGGGAAAACTCTCCTCACCACGGAAGCAGGGCGTGGACGAAGCTTTTTTCCCAGGACTTTGTGTGTGCGACTCCATGGCAGGGGAAGTGCTGTTATCTGCTAAAGCCTCCCGATGGATGCACAGGCAAGGAGGAAAATAGCTCCCCACACACACGGATTCTCAGGCCCAGCTGGGATCTCTCGGCTAAAAACAACAGCGACGAACCCAAAAAAGCCCCCCCAACCCCTCAAATCTCGGGAAAGACAGTAATTCCCACCGCAATCTGTTCTTTCCATGCTGCCTGGTTTATTATTAACCACCACTACTCTTGATTTCTCGTGGCATCGTACCGAGTAGCAGTTCCTTGAAGGAATGTCTGGGGCTGGAAGTTGTGTGTAAAATGTGTTTAGGGGGGGAGAGGGTCAGGGCTGCCTCTCTGATCCGTAACCAGGGGCGTCACGTTTTAGGGGTTCAGGACGGCCACCACAGAACCCATTAAATGTGGGAACTCCATCCCTGTTAAATCCTGCTGGGCTCTGGGGCTGCTCTGCTGTTCCTCACCTGGCTCTCCAGTTTATCCTGGCTGTCTCCTCCAGACACGCAGGAACGAGTGTGGAAGGGCAAATGGACTCGTCCGGCCTGCAGACAGCACTTCTGTGGGGATTAAATGAGGGCCCAGCATAAAATGCACTTTATTTCAGGCGCAGAAGAATCAGAGCCCCATCCTGCCATCATCCTCTCCTTTTGGCAGCATCCTCCTGGCTCAGTAATTGTCACTGTCATTCCTTCACCTGACCCAAGGAATTCCAGTGGGAATAGCAGGTGGATAGCAGGCAATAACGCCCGACAGTGCTTGGTGTCACCCCCAGAGCCTGGAATGGGAGAACTGGGGCTGCCAGCGGGATGGGGACTGGGTCCTGATGCAGCGCTCCCGCTCCAGGGGAGCTCCCAACCCATGAGCGCGGCTCCTGCTCCCGGGCATTGCTGTGAGGAGCAGCCCCAGCCTGGGGGTGATGCGGGGTCCGGCTGCCATCCAGCTGTGGATCTCACGGCGTTCCCATGCTCCTGTCGCTGCTCCGAGTGGCCAGAGAGTTAATGAATGGCAATTCTGATGAAGCACAGGAGGACCCCGAAGAGGAGCTGTTCCTGCGTGACCTCACCCTTTTCCGCGGCTGGATGCCAGGCAGGAACATCCAGGAGCGCTGGGCAATAGCTGTAATGGCTGTCCTTTGCCAGATGTGTGACCGAGAGCAGATGTGACAGATAAGCCGAGAACGAGCGCGTGTCAGCTCACCCCAGGGCTGGGAGCGCGGCCCCCGCTCGCTCCCGCACCGCTCCCGACCTGCTTGGAAAGCCAGGCACGCAGGGCTTGCGGGGGGTTGATAAATCAGCGGCTCCCTCGCAGCATGGGGGATGTTCTGCTGAAAAAATAAAGCGCCGAAAGAAAGGGTGACCTGACAGATGCCAGGAGAAGTTACGGAGCCAGGCTGCGGATGATGGATGCTGCGGGTGCGAACAGGAGATGTGAGACACGACACCGGCTCCAGGAAAGGTGACAACAGCTCCGGCGGCGAGGGAGCCGGGGACAGAGCCGCGGGGAGCGGGAGGGGGGACCTGGCACAGCCCGAGCGTGGCTGCGGGCGGGGAGCGGGGACAGAGCTGCAGGGAGGGGACAGGGGGACACGGCCCAGCCCGAGCGGGGACAGAGCTGCAGGGAGGGGACAGGGGGACACGGCCCGGGCCC